>JAWPHD010021136.1:0-29258 GCA_037043455.1 Cyrtodaria siliqua | reverse complement strand
CCTATTCAATTATCTTGCATTAAAACAAATAAATATAGCATCAATAGCTAATGTTAAACTTAAATAAACGCTGATGAACACAACTGATACTAAATTTCGGAGTCTTCCTCCTAATATCTGGAGGAATATTATATATTACACCCCAAATCCGCCTATCCGCCCAGTTCCCCGAATTACACCAATCCACAATCTCCTCCGCGGGAATCATTGAGGAATCCTAACAAATCTGGCGGGTCCGCCATTACGTAACCAATGTAAACACTATAGTAGTTTATCCTAATTACTACATATATTTTACTAACACAGAATAAAAAGAGTAATGATTATTTAACATAATTAGACCTTTTATGTTAAACTCTGATGTAGAGATTATTAAATAATCATAGATCGAGTCTGAACTTTAGATTTCCTGAGAGCTAACACAGCAAGATCACTATGACCCACAAATTACCTTTCCCGCAATGCAATGCGATGTGTTGTTTTAGAAATGGCTGCATACATAAACAAGCATGTTGTTAAATACTTCAATTTGGAAATACTTGAATGGATAATATACGACAATGATGTTAAAAAAAATATATAATAATTTCACGTTTAAATGAATGTTTACATGAATAGATTATAGCCGTCTTAGATTGATTGTAGTGCTGTCCCTCTAATATTTGTTCTCATATATACATGGATCTCAACATTATGACTGATGAAATGTACATGAAAAATCGCTACATATACATACAGTATAAATACAACCTGATGTTATTTACATGTTCTAGGAAATTGTTACTGTAACCCTAGATTTCAAGAAGTGTTCAATTTATAACGTAACACTTTTGTTTAATATGTTATGATAAAGTGATTATCATAATAGAAATGTGTAATGTAAGTATGTGAAACTGTCATTTAGAACGTATTCATTTAAAGATAATCTCCAATTTCACGCGGTTCTCAATTATTTTTTGAATTAGGTGCATACTATGTTTACTATATGTTTTTATCGCCGTAGAGTTTTACCTTAAACCAAATAATTCCACTAAATGAACATCATAATTATGATAATTGTTTAAAAACTGTGTTTGCAATTTAAATACGATGGTATTTGTTTGAGGTCAAAAATATAAACATTGAATTAAAAGTTCGAATTTTATCGCAATATTAAGAAATTGACAAACGAAAGGACATTTTGCTTGCATTTTACGATGATTTTATAATTTAACCAAAATAAGCATTTTATTTATAAGACAACAAAACTCTAATGGTTATGAGCTCACGTTGAATTAAGCCAGCCGTCGGATACTGAAGCAGCATTCCTCGATCTCATCACTCTGTTTCTAGTGAATTCATACATAACTAAAATCTATGATAAAGAGATGTCATTCAACTTTAACATCGTTAACTATCCACACCTGGATGGGGATTGTACCTTGTGATACATCATACGGGGTTATATCTCACAACTCATTCGTTTTGCTAAAGCTTGTAATGATGATATCTACTTCAATGATCCGAAATCAAGTTATTACAAGTAAACTTCTTTAGCAGATTTTCGTTATCACAAACTACGTAGATCTTTCTCAAAATTCTACCGGCCGCAATAAAAAGCTACTGGAGAGGAACAACACCAACCTTAAAACAGTTCTGCGACTAGGAATATCCTAACCCTTATTTTATGGAGATGTGGTCTATAAACTTCGAAAGTTAAAAGGGAACTGGCGGGTTTCCTGACCACTTAGACAAAATTAATTCAGGAAGTTCTTCAGGAAAAGGCCTTTCGTATTATACAAGCTCACTGCATGTTTAGTGATTGACCCCTGTACAGTCCGTCACTAACGCTTCACTTTCCCCTTGTGCGATGACTGGACAACCTCTTTGGACCTCTATGGATACACCTACTGAACTTGCACCTACTGAAACCGTGATTAAGGGAGATAGGTACATGAGTTTTTGTCCCTCGGGATTCTGGTCGTACGCTATATTGGTTTTCACTTTGGTTGCAGCTGCTGTGGTTGTTCGGTACAATTCTGGATACATCCTTAAATGTGTCTTATTTTGTATTTATATAGCGTTAAAACAACATCTTAGTGTTTTTAAAATAAAAGGTAAGTTTCCATGTGAAACTGGTCGTTTACGCACGTTAAAAGCAGTTACCCAGCCAGCAATCCTATATCTAGCCTTCATCGGCCCGATATTTTTTTATATCGGACCAGTAACGCAAACGATATCGGCCGAGATCGGCGTGCCCATCGGCCTTCAAGTCGGACCGATATCTTGTCGGCCTGCACATCGTTCCAATATCGGTTAGATACCGTTTTAGTTTACTATCCATCATCGGTCCAATATCGGTTAGTTATCTATCCGATATGTATCCGATATATTTTCGACCCGAAGTGGGCCAATATCAAAATGACATCTGTCAGAAAAACATCAAATTCGTTCTATTGTCACCATCCAGCTAGCACAGTATGTAGCTAGAGCATCAGATTACCAATCCAAAATATATGTTTCGCAATATACAAGATTATCGGGCGTTTAATTCTCGTCTGATTTCTTTTTATCAAATCGATTGAATGAATACTGACATTTTTTCACTATATATAATACCTTATATATATTTACCTTATATATATCTTTTTGTTGGTGCTTATCTCAATTAGCTCGAATGGAAATATATTTATTAGCAATAAATAAAACTCTTGTGAATGTAGGTTGCATCATTTTGCAATGTAAAAAAGGGCATTTGCGAGGAATATCTGTTCACATTAACAATAAATATACAATATTCAAAATGACATGTCATTACCTCCCTTTATGGATTTATGGCGTGTTATATCGGACGTCATCGGACCGATATATGATACAAACTACGTCGGCCTGACGTTGGCACGAGATATAATAATAGACATTAGAAGAAATGTGCTATATTCATTCAGATTAATGCATTGAACTACCAATTTAGCATGCCATACAAACAACAAATCAAATATTTAAAAATATTGAATTAATCGGCTCTAAATAGGCCCGACGTCGGCATAAACAACATTTAGCCGACATCTGACCGATATCTTTTCAGCAAATCATAAAAAGAACACACAAACCCAGTCAGCAAGCCTATATCGGACCGATGTTGGACCGATATGTTTCCTATATACAGATAACGGATAGATAACGGATAGACATCGGGCCTTGCCGCTCTGTTACCGATATCGGATAGATATCGGTAACAGGGAGGCAAGTCTGCATAACGGCCCGATGTCTATGATGTCGATATGGCCATGCTGGCTGGGTAGAACCATGCATTGTACTGTCATGGTAAAGCTATTATTAGGTCTTTCCACCTTTCAGTGAAAAGACGTCTTGTTATTGTTCTGTTTATTAGGGCTTTCCACCTTTCAGTGGAAAGACCTATTGTTTTCGTTCTGTTTATTAGGGCTTTCCACCTTTCAGTGGAAAGACCTTTTGTTTTCGTTCTGTTTATTAGGGCTTTCCACCTTCCAGTGGAAAGACCTATTGTTGTTGGTCGGCAAGATTTTGACTTTATTCTTGTGACCGCCACTTTTCATAGTAAGACTGGTCGCACGGCCTCCAAAGTTTACACAGTGATAGAGCTCATACTGGAATAGTGCCGCGAAGCTTTTGGTGGTCATGACGTCAACCAAGATGGCCGCCAGTGACGTCATGATGAAAATCTTGTTCGCGCTAGATCTCAGACATTTATGGTCGGATTTGAATGAAACTTTCACAGATTGTAAAGGTCATGGTCTAGTTGTGCAAGAAGGTCATGCGGGGTCATGACGTCATAACGTGATGGCGTCAGAGACGCCAGACTCTTAAAAACTGGAAAAAATCGTCAAAAATACAATTATTGCACGACCATTTTGAAACTTTACCACAATCATGTTTTCATCATCTTCTATCGATCGTGTGAAAAATATTTGATGACGTCATCAAATATGGCGGCCATAGTGGTTTAATTTTAAACAGGCTAAAATAGAAACTTCTAAGTATATTTCGAAAACCGAACCAGCTAGCGCCAACAATGCCCTCACATATATGCCACTGTGTGGCCTTGATCAAGTCTGGGAAAATCAGGTCACCAGGTCAAAGGTCAAGGTCATAGGTAAGCGATAGGTGTAAACACCAATAACCACCTATATCTCAGTAACGGTTGAAATTGTTATCAAGAACATATGTACCATTTGTAAGGCCTTTCAATTTACTTTTCAAAAATAAAGTCCACTCAAAACGCAACGTTGGTAAATTGTTGCTATAGGAACCAAAATACGATGACGTCAATGACGTAAAATTTGAAAAATTGACGTAGACACGTAAAATTTGTCAGTTTTGTAGAACATATGATTGCAAATACGAACGTGAAGTTTATTTTTAGCTGACGTCATTAATGACGTCACAGTAACGTAGAAACGAAAGAAGATTAAAATCGCTTCTGCCCAAGAACTACATGTCCCTTCTTGGTGAATCTTTGTCAAAATAATGTACTTATCTTGTAGTTGTGCATTGCAATGTTTTGGGTCGAGGCGACATTCAATATGGCCGCCAGCGAATACCTAAGAAATACCTTGTTCACGCTTCTCTTCCTAAAGATTTCCAGTCTGATATTGATGAAACTTCGCCAAATAATGTGCGTATGGGTGGGACGTGGGGCAGACGAATGTATACACGTGAAGATGATACATAGCTCAGACCTAAATATTCAGTGTCGGGCGTAACGCAGTACCCGTCTTGCACGCACATACAGATACGCGAAACCATTATTAGGGCTTTCCACCTTCCAGTGGAAAGACCTATTGTTGTTGTTCGGCAAGAGTTTGACTTTATTCTTATGACCGCCACTTTTCATAGTAAGACTGGTCGCACGGCCTCCAAAGTTTACACAGTGATAGAGCTCATACTGGAATAGTGCCGCGAAGCTTTTGGGGTCATGACGTCAACCAAGATGGCCGCCAGTGACGTCATGATGAAAATCTTGTTCGCGCTAGATCTCAGACATTTATGGTCGGATTTGAATGAAACTTTCACAGATTGTAAAGGTCATGGTGTAGTTGTGCAAGAAGGTCATGCGGGGTCATGACGTCATAACGTGATGGCGTCAGAGACGCCAGACGCTTAAAAACTGGAAAAAATCGTCAAAAATACAATTATTGCACGACCATTTTGAAACTTGTCCACAATCATGTTTTCATCATCTTCTATCGATCGTGTGAAAAATAGTTGATGACGTCATCAAATATGGCGGCCATAGTGGTTTAATTTTAAACAGGCTAAAATAGAATCTTCTAAGTATATTTCGAAAACCGAACCAGCTAGCGCCAACAATGCCCTCACATATGTGCCACTGCGTGGCCTTGATCAAATCTGGGAAAATCAGGTCACCAGGTCAAAGGTCAAGGTCATAGGTAAGCGATAGGTGTAAACACCAATAACCACCTATATCTCAGTAACGGTTGAAATTGTTATCAAGAACATATGTACCATTTGTAAGGCCTTTCAATTTACTTTTCAACATTAAAGGAACTGCTAAAAACTTCGTGTCATGCATTAGTGTATAACTATGAAGGGAAGAAGTGTTGGCATGTACACGCCGCAATAAATAGCCCGACCTTTATTGTTAACTGAAACAGAAAGGTTCAGTGGGGTAAGTCACTGCGCTTAAAACTGCAGACCTCTACTCCCCGAGGGATTCGCTTCATGGCGGAGGCGTGTCTGATAGATAGAAACATTATCCCTCATCTTATCTTTCCTCGGAAATTGCTGGCGCCGTATATACCCCGATATAATATTAATACCCGCACGTGAAAGTAAAATTAAACGTTTGTATTTTACGACATTAAAGGAGCTGATACAGACTTCGTGTCCTGCATTAGTGTATAACTGAGTTGCATGTATACGCCGCAAGACATAGTCAGACCGTCAAAGTCTAGTACCCGGAAAATTCAGTGGATGGATAAGACCTTCCGCTTTAGAGCTGCATAATGTTGTTCATTGTGGACAGTTTTTGGCGGCGCCAAGACAAAAAGGACAATGCATCCCCTGTCTCATCTTCCTTTGAAGTTGTTAGTGTTCAATCTTAAAGGGGCACACAGCAATCCTGATTTTTGCAATTAATACTATTAATTATTGGTTCAAAGTTTTCAAATTGTTATAGCATATTACTTTCAATTGAAAACTCACACTTGTATTTGAATATGCAAGGCGTGTTTAACAAAATACTGGATTCATAAGTCGAGGTGCTATGTTTTAGCTTGATACAAACCCCATGATTGCCGTATGTATCCCTTTAATGATCGTCGATGATACATCCGCATGTGTTAAAGGGGTGTACTGAAATCTTGATATTTTAACGGCGGCCCGTTAGTTTTTCACATACCATAACCTGCATTTGTTCAATCATT
The DNA here is from genome assembly GCA_037043455.1 of Cyrtodaria siliqua. Lineage (NCBI taxonomy): Eukaryota > Metazoa > Mollusca > Bivalvia > Adapedonta > Hiatellidae > Cyrtodaria > Cyrtodaria siliqua. The sequence goes on along the minus strand of JAWPHD010021136.1, from coordinate 22,851 downwards.
AATAATAAGTATACTGATAATATCAACCAAACTGGTTTTGCATTTTACTAACGTTTGATTTATAGTGCACCAATAATATATTCAATGCAGGAAGATTTAAAGTCAAAATGATAATGGAGTATTAAACGAGATGCTTATTTTAATGATGGACATACTTGCCATGTGTTCCTTAAACGAAAGCATCAGTTGAATGATTCAAAGTCTCAATAGTATTTGCTTTATAAATCTAGGTGCTAATTTTGATGAGTGATACAAAATTCGAGATTGCAGCGTGTCCCTTTAAAAACGCCGCCAACCAGTATATGATACATATGTTTCAAGTCGAACCTATTAACACGCAATTTTACATTCAGGACAATTAATTGTGCTATGTTGTTGTTTCTTTTATTTCGCTCGTTTTAATTAAATGCTACTAAAACTCATTAAAATGGTTTAAAGCGTATTGATACACATTATTATTTTTTTCGAAACGTCCCCAGTCCCTTTAATATGCCTAAAGTGCGAATGCAGCTCGATGAACTCAGTGTTCAATTGCATTTGGCGGGAAATCATGTAGCAATTACAGGAAATAAACAACAATATGTCAATCACATCTGACACACTTAACTGTATTGTTGTCGACTGTCTTGACACCTGTAATTTGACTGGCTTAATTGATTGGGGTTTTCTATCTCAAATTCATGGAGTCTGTCATTTATGTTCAGTGGGCTGTCTTCATAGCACTTTTGGGCGCGGTGTGCTTTTTTAAAGGTGCGCTGGGCGTTTTAAAGGAACGCTTGGCGTTTTACAAGGCACTATTGCGTTCCACCGACCCTCCCAACGCATTCATACGCGGCACTCAGTTTAGCAAATAGTACCGAACCGCCATACACGTTCAATGATTGTACATGACATGGAAAGCCCGTTTGATCAGGTTCTGATCAAAATCTAGTTAGGGCTTTCCACCTTTCAGTGGAAAGACCTCTTGTGTTCGTTCTGTTTATTCTTATTATTAGGGCTTTCCACCTTCCAGTGGAAAGACCTATTGTTGTTGTTCGGCAAGATTTTGACTTTATTCTTGTGACCACCACTTTTCATAGTAAGACTGGTCGCACGGCCTCCAAAGTTTACACAGTGATAGAGCTCATTCTGGAATAGTGCCGCGAAGCTTTTGGGGTCATGACGTCAACCAAGATGGCCGCCAGTGACGTCATGATGAAAATCTTGTTCGCGCTAGATCTCAGACATTTATGGTCGGATTTGACTGAAACTTTCACAGATTGTAAAGGTCATGGTCTAGTTGTGCAAGAAGGTCATGCGGGGTCATGACGTCATAACGTGATGGCGTCAGAGACGCCAGACGCTTAAAAACTGGAAAAAATCGTCAAAAATACAATTATTGCACGACCATTTTGAAACTTTACCACAATCATGTTTTCATCATCTTCTATCGATCGTGTGAAAAATATTTGATGACGTCATCAAATATGGCGGCCATAGTGGTTTAATTTTAAACAGGCTAAAATAGAAACTTCTAAGTATATTTCGAAAACCGAACCAGCTAGCGACTACAATGCCCTCACATATGTGCCACTGTGTGGCCTTGATCAAGTCTGGGAAAATCAGGTCACCAGGTCAAAGGTCAAGTTCATAGGTAAGCGATAGGTGTAAACACCAAAACCCACCTATATCTCAGTAACGGTTGAAATTGTTATCAAGAACATATGTACCATTTGTAAGGCCAATCAATTTACTTTTCAAAAATAAAGTCCACTCAAAACGCAACGTTGGTAAATTGTTGCCATAGGAACCAAAATACGATGACGTCAATGACGTAAAATTTGAAAAATTGACGTAGACACGTAAAATTTGTCAGTTTTGTAGAACATATGATTGCAAATACGAACGTGAAGTTTATTTTTAGCTGACGTCATTAATGACGTCACAGTAACGTAGAAACGAAAGAAGATTAAAATCGCTTCTGCCCAAGAACTACATGTCCCTTCTTGGTGAATCTTTGTCAAAATAATGTACTTATCTTGTAGTTGTGCATTGCAATGTTTTGGGTCGCGGCGACATTCAATATGGCCGCCAGCGAATACCTAAGAAATACCTAGTTCACGCTTCTCTTCCTAAAGATTTCCAGTCTGATATTGATGAAACTTCGCCAAATAATGTGCGTATGGGTGGGACGTGGGGCAGACGAATGTATACACGTGAAGATGATACATAGCTCAGACCTAAATATTCAGTGTCGGGCGTAACGCAGTACCCGTCTTGCACGCACATACAGATACGCGAAACCATTATTAGGGCTTTCCACCTTCCAGTGGAAAGACCTATTGTTGTTGTTCGGCAAGATTTTGACTTTATTCTTGTGACCGCCACTTTTCATAGTAAGACTGGTCGCACGGCCTCCAAAGTTTACACAGTGATAGAGCTCATTCTGGAATAGTGCCGCGAAGCTTTTGGGGTCATGACGTCAACCAAGATGGCCGCCAGTGACGTCATGATGAAAATCTTGTTCGCGCTAGATCTCAGACATTTATGGTCGGATTTGAATGAAACTTTCACAGATTGTAAAGGTCATGGTCTAGTTGTGCAAGAAGGTCATGCGGGGTCATGACGTCATAACGTGATGGCGTCAGAGACGCCAGACGCTTAAAAACTGGAAAAAATCGTCAAAAATACAATTATTGCACGACCATTTTGAAACTTTACCACAATCATGTTTTCATCATCTTCTATCGATCGTGTGAAAAATATTTGATGACGTCATCAAATATGGCGGCCATAGTGGTTTAATTTTGAACAGGCTAAAATAGAAACTTCTAAGTATATTTCGAAAACCGAACCAGCTAGCGCCAACAATGCCCTCACATATGTGCCACTGTGTGGCCTTGATCAAGTCTGGGAAAATCAGGTCACCAGGTCAAAGGTCAAGGTCATAGGTAAGCGATAGGTGTAAACACCAATGACCACCTATATCTCAGTAACGGTTGAAATTGTTATCAAGAACATATGTACCATTTGTAAGGCCTTTCAATTTACTTTTCAACATTAAAGGAACTGCTAAAAACTTCGTGTCCTGCATTAGTGTATAACTATGAAGGGAAGAAGTGTTGGCATGTACACGCCGCAATAAATAGCCCGACCTTCATTGTTAACTGAAACAGGAAGGTTCAGTGGGGGTAAGTCACTGCGCTTAAAACTGCAGACCTCTACTCCCCGAGGGATTCGCTTCATGGCGGAGGCGTGTCTGATAGATAGAAACATTATCCCTCATCTTATCTTTCCTCGGAAATTGCTGGCGCCGTATATACCCCGATATAATATTGATACCCGCACGTGAAAGTAAAATTAAACGTTTGTATTTTACGACATTAAAGTAGCTGATACAGACTTCGTGTCCTGCGTTAGTGTATAACTGAGTTGCATGTATACGCCGCAAGACATAGCCAGACCGTCAAAGTCTAGTACCCGGAAAATTCAGTGGATGGATAAGACCTTCCGCTTTAGAGCTGCATAATGTTCATTGTGGACAGTTTTTGTCGGCGCCAAGACAAAAACGACAATTCATCCCCTGTCTCATCTTCCTTTGAAGTTGTTAGTGTTCAATCTTAAAGGGGCACACAGCAATCCTGATTTTTGCAATTAATACTATTAATTATTGGTTCAAAGTTTTCAAATTGTTATTGCATATTACTTTCAATTGAAAACTCACACTTGTATTTGAATATGCAAGGCGTGTTTAACAAAATACTTGATTCATAAGTCGAGGTGCTATGTTTTAGCTTGATACAAACCCCATGATTGCCGTATGTATCCCTTTAATGATCGTCGATGATACATCCGCATGTGTTAAAGGATGTGCTGAAATCTTGATATTTTAACGGCGGTCCGTTAGTTTTTCACATACCATAACCTGCATTTGTTCAATCATTAATAATAAGTATACTGATAATATCAACCAAACTGGTTTTGCATTTTACTAACGTTTGATTTATAGTGCACCGATAATATATCCAATGCAGGAAGATTTAAAGTCAAAATGATAATGGAGTATTAAACGAGATGCTTATTTTAATGATGGACATACTTGCCATGGGTTCCTTAAACGAAAGCATCAGTTGAATGATTCAAAGTCACAATAGTATTTGCTTTATAAATCTAGGGGCTAGTTTTGATGATTGATACATAATTCGAGATTGCAGAGTGTCCCTTTAAAAACGCTCCCAACCAGTATGTCACATACGTGCAAAGCCAGACATATACATGGATCATGTACAATGACAATATGATACATATGTTTCAAGTCGAACCTATTAACACGCAATTTTACATTCAGGACAATTAATTGTGCTATGTTGTTGTTTCTTTTATTTCGCTCGTTTTAATTAAATGCTACTAAAACTCATTAAAATGGTTTAAAGCGTATTGATACACATTAGTATTTTTTTCGAAACGTCCCCAGTCCCTTTAATATGCTTTAAGTGCGAATGCACCTCGATGAACTCAGTGTTCAATTGCATTTGGCGGGAAATCATGTAGCAATTACAGGAAATAAACAACAATATGTCAATCACATCTGACACACTTAACTGTATTGTTGTCGACTGTCTTGACACCTGTAATTTGACTGGCTTAATTGATTGGGGTTTTCTATCTCAAATTCATGGAGTCTGTCATTTATGTTCAGTGGGCTGTCTTCATAGCACTTTTGGGCGCGGTGTGCTTTTTTAAAGGTGCGCTGGGCGTTTTAAAGGAACGCTTGGCGTTTTACAAGGAACTATTGCGTTCCACCGACCCTCCCAACGCATTCATACGCGGCACTTAGTTTAGCAAATATTACCGAACCGCCATACACGTTCAATGATTGTACATGACATGGAAAGCCCGTTTGATCATTTTCTGATCAAAATCTAGTTCTTATTATTCTTTTCTTCTTCTTCTTCTTCTCACCGCCACTTTTCATAGTTACACTGGTCGCACGGCCTCTAAATTTTAAACAGTGATAAGGCTCAGGCTGGAATAGTGTCCCGAAACTTTTGGGGTCATGACGTCATCCAAGATGGCCGCCAGTGACGTCATCAGACAAATCTTGTTATCGCTATATTTGCTGCATTTATGATCGAATTTGAACAAAACTTTTACAGTTTGTAAAGTTCAGGGTGTTGTTGTGCAAGAATGTAAAAGCCTGTCTCTACGTCATAAGGTCTTGACGTGGGTGACGTCACAATGTTATTAAAAATCCGTTTTCTTAACTGATTTCATTTTTTTATATTTTTTGCTGTAAAATTCAGTAGTATCATTGTTTCAGTCGACGCTGACAATTTTAACGTCATGACGTCATCCAAAATGGCCGCCAATGACGTCATTTAAGAAATTTTGTAATCGCTATATCTCCTTGATTTATGATCGGATTTTGATGCAACTTTCACAGCCTGTAGGGAATGAGGTTGAGTTGTAGAACAATGTCGAAAATTGTCATGACGTCATCCAAGATGGCCGCCAGTGACGTCATGATACAAATTTTGTTAGCGCTAGATCTCAAACATTTACCGTCGGATATGAATGAAACTTTCACAGATTGTCGAGTTTAGGGTCTAGTTGTGAGTGAATGTCAAAACCTGTCTCTACGTCATAGCCTCCTGACGTCAGTGACGTCACAATGTTATGAAAAATCCGTTTTTGTCTTTAATTGTATTTTTTAAGGAATTTTATTGTCAAATCAGTCAGTGTCATCACCATACTCGACGCTGACAGTTTTAACGTCATAACGTCATTCAAAATGGCCGCCAATGACGTCATTTAAGAAATATTGTAATCGCTATATCTCCTTCATTTATGATCGGATTTTGATGCAACTTTTACAGCTTGTAGGGAATTAGGTTGAGTTTTGAAAGTATGTCGAAAATTGTCATGACGTCATCCAAGATGGCCGCTAGTGACGTCATGATATAAATTTTGTTTTTGCTATATCTCCAATATTTATAGCTGGATTTCAATTAATCTTCAACAGATTGTAGATTTCAGGGTCTAGTTGTGCAAGAATGTAAAAACGTGTCTCTAGGTAATAACGTCTTGACGTCAGTGACGTCATAATGTTATGAAAATCCTTCGATTACATTTTTGGAGTTTTTTATTGAATAATTCTTCAATGTCATTGTCTCATTCGACGCTGACAGTTTTAAAGTCATGACGTCATCCAAAATGGCCGCCAATGACGTCATTATAGAAATATTGTAATCGCTATATCTCCTTCATTTATCATCGGATCTTGATAAAACTTTCACAGTAACTCTACATTCAACGTCCAGTAGTGCAATAATGTCGAAGTTTGTTATGTCGTCATCAAAGATGGCCGCAAGTGACGTCATAAAGGAAATCTTGTTAAGACTATATCTTCTCTATTTATTATCGGATTTGAACGAAACTTTCACAGATTGTAGAGTACGGGATCTGGATGTACAGACGTCATACGGTATGCCGGCGTCATGACGTCAGTGACGTCAAAATATTCAAAAAATCGATTTTTCTACTGATTGCATTTTCGAAGTTACTTTCTTGATATATCAATCAGTTTCATAAACTTAGACAACTCTGACAGTTGTGACGTCATGACGCCATTAAAAACAGGAAAGCCCGTTTGATCAGGTTCTGATCAAAATCTAGTTCTTATTATTATTATTATTAGGGCTTTCCACTTTTCAGTGGAAAGACCTTTTGTTTTCGTTCTGTTTCTTCTTATTATTATTCTTTTCTTCTTCTTCTGTCAGCCACTTTTCATAGTAATACTGGTCGCAGGGCCTTATAATTTTACAGAATGGTAGATCTCAGTCCGGAATAGTGTCTCGAAGCTTTTGGAGTCATTACGTCATTCAAGATGGCCGCCAGTGACGTCATCAGACACATCTTGTTATCGCTAGATCTCAAACATTTATAGTCGGATTTGAATGAAACTTTCACAGATTGTAGGGTTCAGGGTCTAGTTGTGCAAGAATGTAAAAACATTTCTCTATGTCATAACGTCTTGACGTCAGTGACGTCACAATAATATTAAAAGTCTCTTTTTTTTCAGTGATACCATTTTTCATCATTTTTTGCTGCAAAATCCATCATTGTTATTGTTTCAGTCGACACTGACAGTTTTAACGTCATGACGTCATTCAAAATGGCCGCCAATGACGTCATTTAAGAACTCTTATAATCGCTATATTTCCTTTATTTATGATCGGATGTTGATGCAACTTTCACAGCCTGTAGGGCATTAGTTTGAGTTGTGCAAAAATGTCGAAAATAGTCATGACGTCGTCCAAGATGGCCGCCAGTGACGTCATGATACACATTTTGTTAGCGCTATATCTCAAAGATTTATAGTCGGATTTGAATGAAACTTTCACAGATTGTAGAGTTCAGAGTCTAATTGTGCCAGACTGTAAAAACCTGTCTCTAGATAATAACGTCTTGACGTGAGTGACGTCACAATATTATGAAAATCAGTTTTATTCACTGATTGCATTTTTGATGTTGTTTTACTGTATAGTCCATATTTGTCATTGTCTCAGTCGACGCTGACAGTTTTAACGTCATGACGTCATCCAAAATGGCCGCCAATGACGTCATTTTAGAAATTTTGTAATCGCCATATCTCCTTCATTTATCATCGGAGTTTGATAAAACTCTCACAGCTTGTCGATATCAAAGTCTAGCTATGCGATAATGTGAAAATTTGTCATGTGGTCATCAAAGATGGCCGCCAGTGACGTCATAAATAAACTCACTGTTTTGTCTATATCTTCTCTATTTATAATCGGATTTGAATAAAACTTTCACTGATTGTAGAGTTCAGGGTCCGGTTGTACAAGAACGTCATACGGTATCCCGACGTCATGACGTCATGACGTCAGTGACGTCAAAATATTCAGAAAATCTTTTTTTCACTGATTGCATGTTCGAAGTTATTTTCGATATAAATCAATCAGTGTCTTCATCTTCGACAACACTGACAGTTGTGACGTCATGTTAGGAAAGCCCGTTTGATCAGGTTTCTGATCAAAATCTAGTTATTATTATGATTCTTCCGCTAAAAGGCACTTCTCATAGAAATATTTGTCGCGACAAGTCAACATTTTACCCAGTCGTAGAGAACATTCGGGACTGGTGTCCCGAACATTTTAACGTCATGACGTAATCCAAGATGGCCGCCAGTGACGTCATCAGACAAATATTGTTATCGCTATATTTGCTGCATTTATAATCAGATTTGAACAAAACTTTCACAGTTTGTAGAGTTCAGGGTCTTGTTGTGCAAGACTCTCAAAACGTGTCTCTACGTCATAAGTTCTTGACGTCAGTGACGTCACAATGTTATTAAAAATCCGTTTTCTTTACAGATTGCATTTTTTAAGTTTTTTTGCTGTAAAATTCATTAGTATCATTGTCTCAGTCGACACTGACAGTTTTAACGTCATGACGTCATCCAAAATGGCCGCCAAAGGCGTCATTTAAGAAATCTTGTTATCGCTATATCTCCTTCATTTATTATCGGATTTTGATGCAACTTTCACAGCCTGTAGGAAATTAGGTTGAGTTGTGCAGGAATGTCAAAAATTATCATGACGTCTTCCAAGATGGCCGCCAGTGACGTCATGATACAAATATTGTTAGCATTAGATCTCAAACATTTATAGTCGGATTTGAATAAAGATTTCACAGATTGTAGCGTTCAGGGTCTAGTTGTGCAAGAATGTAAAAACCTGTCTCTAGGTAATAACGTCTTGACGTCAGTGACGTCATAATGTTATGAACATCCTTTTTTTTCACTGATTACATTTTTGAAGTTGTTTTACTGTATGATACATCAATGTCATTGTCTCAGTCGACGCTGACAGTTTTAACGTCATGACGTCATCCAAAATGGCCGCCAATGACGTCATTTAAGACATCTTGTAATCGCCATATCTCCTTCATTTATCATCGGAGTTTGATAAAACTTTCACAGTTTGTAGATATCAAAGTCTAGTTGTGCTTTAATGTGGAATGTTGTTATGTCGTCATCAAAGATGGCCGCCAGTGACGTGATAACTGAACTCTTGTTTTGTCTATATCTTCTCTATTTATTATCGGATTTGAATAAAACTTTCACAGATTGTAGAGTTCAGCATCCGGTTGTGCAAGAATGTCATACGGTATCCCGATGTCATGACGTCATGACGTCAGTGACGTCAAAATATTCAGAAATTCGTTTTTTTTCACAGATTGCATGTTCGAAGCTATGTTCGTGATAAATCAATCAGTGTCTTTATCTTCGACAACTATGACAGTTGTGACGTCATGACGTCATTAAGACAGGAAAGCCCGTTTTATCAGGTTCTGATCAAAATCTAGTTCTTATTATTATTATTAGGGCTTTCCACCTTTCAGTGGAAAGACCTTTTGTTTTCGTTCTGTGTATTCTTATTATTAGGGCTTTCCACTTTTCAGTGGAAAGACCTATTGTTTTCGTTCTGTTTATTCTTATTATTATTATTCTTTTCTTCTTCTTCTTCTTTTAAAGACTTTTCATAGTAAGACTGGTCGCACGGCCTCTAAATTGTACACAGTGATAGAGCTCAGTCTGGAATAGTGAGTCGAAGCTTTTGGTGTCATGACGTCATTCAAGATGGCCGCCAGTGACGTCATCAGACAAATTTTGTTATCGCTATATCTTAAACATTTATTGTCGGATTTGAATGAAACTTTCACAGATTGTAGGGTTTAGTGTCTAGTTTTGTAAGAACGTAAAACACTGTCTCTATGTAATAACGTCTTGACGTCAGTGACGTCACCATGTTATGAAAAGTCCCTGTTTTAAGTTATTGCATATTTCATGTTTTTTTACTGTAAAATCCATCACTGTCATTGTTTCAGTCGACGTTGACAGTTTTAACGTCATGACGTCACTCAAAATGGCCGCCAGTGACGTCATTTAAGAAATCTTGTAATCGCTATATCTCCTTCATTTATGATCGGATTTTAAAGCAACTTTTACAGCCTGTACAGCCTGTAGGCATTGAGGTTGATTTGTGGAAAGATGTCAAAATTTGTCATGACGTTATCAAAGATGGCCGCCAGTGACGTCACGATACAAATATGTTTAGGTTGATCACGTGTTGTGTTATGTGACACAGTTGTTTACCTGACGACGTCATCGAACACAGTTCCCTTTCTAACTTTTCTCCGTCATTTTTACAGTAAATCAATCAAGATCAATGTCTTTATCATCACTGGCTATTGTGACGTCATGACGTCATTGAGTATGATTTTACATGTTATTGAAAGCCAATGTTTGATCAGGTTCTGATCAAAATCTAGTAGGGGCTCACCACATTGCTGTAGAAACCATTATTGCGTTTCTCCGTTTTTTAGGGCTTTCCACCTTTCAGTGGAAAGACCTTTTGTTTTCGTTCTGTTTATTCTTATTATTAGGGCTTTCCACTTTTCAGTGGAAAGACCTCTTGTTTTTGTTCTGTTTATTCTTATAAGGGCTTTCCACTTTTCAGTGGAAAGACCTTTTGTTTTCGTTCTGTTTATTCTTATTATTCTTCTTCTTCTTCTTCTTCTTAGCTCCACTTTTCATAGAAATATTGGTCGCATCGTGTCAAAATTTGACACATCGGTATAGCTCAGGCTGGAATAGTGCCCCGAAGCTTTTCGGGTGATGACGTCACCCAAGGTAGCCGCCAGTGACGTCATGATAAAAATATTGTTAGCGCTAGATCTCAGCCATTTGTAGTCGGATTTCAATGAAATTTTCACAGATTGTCAAGTTTAGAGTCTAGTTGTGCAAGAACATAAAATGACGTCATCACGTCATTAAATGTGACGTCGGCCAGTGACGTCTTAAGTCGTAAAAGGTCATTTTTGTACAGATTGTATGTTTCGACCAGTTTTGCCTGTAAATCAATCACGGTCATTTTCTTTAACGTCACTGATCATTGTGACGTCATCACGTCATGCAGTATGACATTCCATTTTTTCCTATATAACTATGTAAAAATGGAAATTCTTCTTATAACCGTTTCTCGTTATCACATGTTGCGCAAGATCATACTTCGGATGGTTTACTTTTTTGGGTTTATCGCTGTTGGGCAACATCATACTGTGGATGGTTAAAATGTTTAGGTTGATCACGTGTTGTGTTATGTGCCACAGTTGTTTACACGACGTCACCAACAAACACAGTGTCCAAGGATTTTTTTTTGATTTTTTTAAACTCCGTGCGCAGCTTTTTCCACTGAACTGACAAAAGCTGCGCAGTAAAAAATTTATGTTTTTTCTGCGTTTATGAACGATTTCCCGGGCGGGGGAGGGGGGGGGGGATTTCGGGTTACTTTGTCGTTGTGACATGGTGTTGCTGAGAGGGGGCGTTCCCTTTCTAACTTTTCTCCGTCAGTTTTACAGTAAATCAATCAAGATCAATGTCTTTATCATCACTAACCATTGTGATGTCATGACGTCATTGAGTATGATTTTACATATTGTGGAAAGCCTATGTTTGATCAGGTTCTGATAAAAATCTAGTTATTATTATTATTATTATTATTCCTCCTACACGCACATCTCATAGAAATATTGGTCACAGCAAGTCAAAATTTTACCCAGTGGTAGAGAACATTCGTGACTTGTGTCCCGACCATTTTGAGACTATGACGTCATTAAAGATGGCCGCCAGTGACGTCATCAGACAAATATTGTTATCGCTAGATCTCAAACATTTATAGTCGGATTTAAATGAAACTTTTACAGATTGTAGGGTTTAGGGTCTAGTTGTGCAAAAACGTAAAAACTTGTCTCTATGTATTAACGTCTTGATGTCAGTGACCTCACAATGTTATGAAATGTTTTTTAAGTGATTGCATTTTTCATGTTCTTTGCTGCAAAATCCGTCAGTGTCATTGTTTCAGTCGACGCTGACAGTTTGAACGTCATGACGTCATTCAAAATTGCCGCCAATGACGTCCTTTAAAAAATCTTGTAATTGCTATATCTCTTTCATTTATAATCGGATTTTAATGCAACTTTCACAGCCGGTAGGGAATTAGGTTGAGTTTTGAAAGTATGTCAACAATTGTCATGACGTAATCCAATATAGCCGCTAGAGACGTCATGATACACATTTTGTTTGTGCTATATCTCCAATATTTATAGCCGAATTTCAATTAATCTTTCACAGATTGTAGAGTTCAGGGTCTAGTTGTGCAAGAATGTAAAAACGTGTCTCTAGGTAATAACGTCTTGACGTCAGTGACGTCCAAATGTTATGAAAATCCATTGTTTACATTTTTGAAGTTTTTTTAATAATCCATCAATGTCATTGTCTCAGTCGACGCTGACAGTTTCAAAGTCATGACGTCCAAAATGGCCGCCAATGACATCATTATAGAAATATTGTAATCACTATATCTCCTTCATTTATGATCGGATCTTGATAAAACTTTCACAGGAACTCAACATTCAATGTATAGTAGTACAATAAGGTTGAAGTTTGTTATGTCGTCATCAAAGATGGCCGCCAGGGACGTCATAAAGGAAATATTGTTAATACTATATCTTCTCTATTTATGATCGGATTTGAACGAAACTTTCACAGATTGTATAGTACCGGATCTGAAGGCTTCTGCGTCTACGTTGTTATTTGTTTAGGTGTGGGCAACTTGAATCCCACAGCCTAATTGTGTTTTGTACAATACGTGGGCATTTTTCTTTTTGAGTTCGGGCAACTAATATTTCTGATATTAACACTTTTTTCTCGATTTAAATCTCTCTATTGAAAATGGTGAAATAATTAGCAAAATCTATGACAAGAGAGATGATTTTAGTTTTGATATTGTTAATTATCTATGATGACGCCTACCTAAAGCCCATTGGGACGGTGGCGTTTGATGTTTGTCTCTGCTCTTTCTTGTCGTGCCCTTAATGGTTTATGTTCGTGTTGCTCTGGCTTCTGCCAAGTCTTTGAGTACCTTCATTGTTGCTTTCAAGGCTATTGTTTTTTTTGTATTATATTTACACGAGCATATTTATGTTTTACTTATATTGCCTATTGATGCTGCCTTGTTGGTTAGAGATAAGATCATGGCGGGGATTTCTTTATTTACACCGTTCTGTTTTAATGGGATGACAGTAGGGTAAGTGTGAGGTTTGGTTCACCCTAGAACCGGTTTAAACCCCCAGTGGCCTACTTTGCCACTGACAGTTCCAAGGCGGTAGCCCTATTGTCAACCCTTTTGTGTTTGTGATGTTGTTTGCATTTACTATTACTTTTGCCTTCCCTGTCCGATCTTTTTATATATCTTCTTGTTTGTCTGTTTGCCTGATTGTTTCTCTGTTTTGTGGTTGACTGTCCTCCTTGAATGCTACTTTCCCTGTCCGATCTTTGTATAATTCTTTAAAGTCACACATAATAATACTATCCAGGCCTTAGCCAGTGAACACAGATCTATACTTATCAAGCCTAATCTTTTATAACGAAAATGTCAGGGTAGGGTCAAAAAGCTATTTTATAAAATCCTGGTTTGATAAAGGAATGTATACTATAAATGACATTACAAAAAATGATGGGAATTTGTACACACAGGAAGAACTAAAACATGCATTTGATGTAAACATTAATTTTCTACAGTACCACAGTTTAGTAACTGCTGTCAAAAAAACGATAACAACATAGAAGCTACAATCAAACTTGAAAACCTCATCATACCAAATCCTATTAAAATAAACATAAAAATGAGAAGGGAATACAAGATACGTATCTTCTACAAAACCAAAATCTTGCATTCCCTACTGCAAAACTGTCATGGAATAAACGGAACCAAATCAGCATCCCAGTTTTGAAACAGATTTTTACTTGGTCTTTTTCAATAACCAAAGATAGTATATTGCAATGGTTCCAGACACGCATTAACCATAACATCTTAGCAACATATAGTTTTCTACATGAGATAAAAATACTTGACAATCCAATATGTTCTTTCTATTCAGGGGCCTCCGGAACAATTATATATATATTATGGTAAATATATTGAAATTACTCTGGAAGAAAATTCATTTTTCTTTGGAACATAAGACAAAAATGTAAGCAATTTAATCCAGCTCATCCTTTTAGAGAAAAAATACTACTTCCATTACTGCAGATGCTCAAAAAACATACCCACAATTACAACACTGAAGCACAGAATCCAACTTTTGTATAAAAAAAGCAAAGAAATATCCATTGTTGAAAATAACTACAACATATTTTTAAATTCATGGGAAAAGTTTCACGAACTGTTAAATAAGGAAAATAAGACCCATATGTGTATTTGTTATTTTTGAACAATAAAATGCCAGGTACTAATGCCAGAGAAATATCCTCACCCCCCCCCCCCCCCCCACCATCCCCCCCCCCCCCCCCAACCACTACTCCCCATATTATTTTATTTAAAACAATATTTTCACCCATCCCATCAAGCTCCCCAAATATTCTAATCATATTATTATTAATATATTCACTTTTTTGCATACAGGTGTGAATGTAAATGTGTTACCAAAACCGTAAAAGCTCACTTAGGACCAAATAAAAATACTTAACAAAAAAATTCTATTGAAAGATTAATTTTTTTACATTATGTTCTATAAACTAGTGCTAAACTAGTGAGCGAATGATTGAGTGATGTATGCACAAGAAATAATAAATAATATTCCAAACCCCTTTTGGAAAGATGTTTTAAAGTCACACATACTAATACTATCCAGTATCCAGGCCTAAGCCAGTGAACACAGATCTATACTTATCAAGCCCAATCTTTTATAACGAAAATGTCAGGGTAGGGTCAAAAAGCTATTTTATAAAATCCTAGTTTGATAAAGGAATGTTTACTATAAATGACATTACAAAAAATGATGAGAATTTGTCAACACAGGAAAAATTTAAACATGCATTTGATGCAAACATTAATTTTCTACAGTATCACCGTTTAGTTACTGCTGTCACAAAAAGATAACAACATAGAAGCTACAATCAAACTTGAAAATCTCATCATACCAAATCCTATTAAAATATACATAAACAATGAGAAGGAAATAAAAGATATGTATCTTCTACTAAAACAAAATCTTGCAATGCCTACTGCAAAACTTTCATGGAATAAAAGGTACCAAATCAGCAACCCAGTTTGGAGACAGATTTTTCCTTCGACTTTTTCATTAACCAAAGATACTACATTGCAATGGTTCCAGACTCGCATTAACCATAACATCTTAGCAACACATATGTTTCTACATAAGATAAAAATACTTGACAATCCAATATGTTCTTTTTGTTCAAGGGCCTCCAAAACAATTATATATATTTTGTGGGAATGTGAGTAAAGAAAAAATATACTAAGTAAACTTAAAGATTGGCCGCTCACAAAATATATCATTTATCTTTGGAACATATGACAAAAAATGTAAGCAACTTAATCCAGCTCATCCTTTTAGAGACAAAATACTACTTATATTACTGCAGACGCTCAACAAACATACCCACAATTACAACACTGAAGCACAGAATCCAACTTTTGTATAACAAAAGCAAAGAAATATATCCATTGTTGAATAAATAAAACTTAAAACTTGAGATACTGTTCTCAAACTTTATGGGTAGGTGGTTTATTTGAAAAGGAAGCTTGGAATTGCATTTGGGGTCACTGTGTTTAATTTCAAGTTCACTGTTACTATTATTATAATACGCTAACTTTAGTTGCTGTCCTGTTGTCTTGTTTGTCCTATAGGGTCTGGATATGATCTCAAATTGTTATGGATACGATTATAACCGTCATCAAGTGTTTCAGTTTTATTTTCAATGTGCATACTATAAAGCACAAGGCCCCTTGCTCCATATGATTTAATTATTATTAATGCCAAGCTTTCGCCTGGAAAACTCGAGGCTAGTTTTGTAGTGTAAATCATTATTATTATTCCATGTGATGTTTTAAGGCTCTAAATGATGCTTGTGCTGTGATCGACGTACACATGAATTATATGTGCACCTGTTACATGTAGCAATATAAACCCAATATTAAATAATTAATATGTATGATTTAGCAACAACAACCAGCCGAGGCGTCTACATTGTCAGACCAAACGTTTTCATAAACAATGGTTACAATGCTAATAAACAATTCATATGAATCTGATGCAAAACACCATTTATTTATTTCATACTGATAATATATTTTTTAATTGTCTCTTGGAGGCAAGATGTGCATGTTTTCAATATACATATTGTAGCAAAATAGCATACATGTATATTAAAACTACTGAAATCAATTATAACATCATTATTTCTTAACACAATAAAAGCTTTAACATTTTTATATTTAAAGTAACACATGCACATTTTGATTGTTTTAAAGCTCGAAACGTCCTGGAAGTTTATTTTGACAAAACTACAAACCAGTAGTGCTATTACTAGCTGGTCCTTTGGGATCATTAGGCCCAATCTAAGTGGATTTAATGTAGAATGTCGCTTAAGCCTGTGCTAGGAGATGTGACGGGTGTTGCACTATACATTACCTCTCATGAACAGACTTAATAAAACAGAGTCTGCTACTTCTATCTATTGTTTGTGTTTGTGGCTTCCAAGGGATCCACTTTTCAGTATTTATTGACATTCACACTAGCGTTGGTTTAGTGCTGTCAGGCGGCCATACAAAGTAGCCCGGGCTACAAATGTGTAGTGTTACAACTTACTGGTCATTTGGGATCATCAGGCCCAATATATGTGTGTTTAAAGTAGAATATCGCTTAAGCCAGTACTAGGAGTCGTGATATGTGTTGCACTTAACATTACCTCTCATGAACAGACTCAATAAAAGCGAGTCTGCTACTTATACCTCGTGTTTGTGTTTGTTGCTTACAAGAGGTTTCCTTTTCACTATGTTTTTACATTTGTGCAATCAATAATATTAATTACGTTATTATAATAATCAAAGAAAGTAATGTTTACCTATTAATAACTGCTGACGTTCCCTCACTAATACTACATTTAAACATTTACTAGAATAGCGAAGGAAAAATGAAAACTCAAAATATAATTTAACTATATGCACGCAGGTTTAAAGTCAAAATAATACTAGAATAATCAATCGAGATGCAAATTTGATGTTTGATACATACTTCAAAGTACCCGTGTGTCCCTTTAAATGCTGGCTGTCTGTATTATGGTTGATTCGTTAGATGCTATATGTGATAATAACACTATTATTTTGTTTTTTATTTAAAACCATTGACAATAAAATAATGTATCATGATGAAACTAATGATTCTAAATCTGCTTAAAATATATGCTTGAACGGTGGATCTGACCGTGATATTGCCAACCCCTAATCGTTCAGTTGTTATAACAACGGAAAACATCTTTAAATAATTTTTACATTTTTAAAATTGATAAAAAAATCGCGTTGCTCCATCTTGGCCTAGTATTATTCTTTTGGAGAAAGCGAGAGAGAGATGGAATGTGAGAGAGAGAGAGAGAGAGAGAGAGAGAGTGAGAGAGAGAGAGAGAGAGAGAGAAAATTAAATAAACATATCGAGGGTTTAACGCGAAACTATTGTAGAAATAGAAAATTTGAACGGTGGATCTGACCGTGTTATTGCCAACCCCTAATCTTTCAGTTGTTATAACAACGGAAAACATCTTTAAATAATTTTTCAATTTGATTTTAAAATTGATAGAATATCGCGTTGCTCGATCTTGGCCTAGTATTATTCTTGTGGAGAGAGCGAGAGAGAGATGGAGTGTGTGTCTGTGTGTGAGAGAGAGAGAGAGAGAGAGAGAGAGAGAGAGAGAGAGAGAGAGAATTAAATAAACATATCGAGGGTTTAGCGCGAAACTATTGTAGAAATAGTAAATTTTACAGGAGAAACAAACAAATATTTTTATCATAAATGCATTTAAGAACTTTATTCTCTGGCATGCAATAAAGAAATGGTATCCATTTATGATTTGAAAAGAAAATAAATAATTCATGTAATTCTGTATGAGATATTTAAGAAGAAATATTGACTTACAATAGTTTCGCGCTAAAAAATTGAAGATGTAGATGAAATATTTCAGACTAACTAACATATTTTAGCAGTTCTGTGGGAACGCCAAGCCGTCTCGGAGGGATATTTACTTAAAACTTCAAATTTCGATTATAGTTGTATATTTGCTATAACAAGTAGATACATGAATATAAGTCGAACAAGAAATGCAGCATTTCAAGACCCAAGTCAACAAAATCCTTGCATAGAAATAAACAATAATAAAACAGATGAATAAAAGGCAACATATGCATCATGACCACCATAAACGGGTTGATACTAGGCCTACCGCCCTGGAACGGTCAGTGCGAAAAAAACGGGTGGGGGTTAATCCAGGTTCTAGGGTGCACCAAACCTCACTCTTACCCTATTGTCATCTCAATAAAACGGGACAATGTAAGATAAATATATAACCGCCAGGTTATATTCTCTAACAAACAAGGCAGCATTAATAGGCAATAGTACAGGTATAACACTCTCACATTTAAGTTTTGCGACATTTATGTTACTTTCTCAGGAATTGTATGCACTAGAGACGTCAACATTTCGTTATTGTTGTTTCTCGGGTAGATCGCGACAGCATTCAAATTGTGCGTCAACATTTAAGTTTTTCAATTAGGTCACTGTCAGGTAGTCTATGGACTAGAGAGTTCAAACAGTTAGTTCAACGAGACACCAATAGCGGTTGTGACCTTGTCTTGGAAGATCAAGGCAGACAACTTAATAATGTATAGGAATCATAGTGATTTAAACTCAATGTATATGAAACGCAATATATATATGTGTGTGACTAGCAGTCTATTTTGTGTTGGTAATAAGGGCAACATTGATTTTTTACTTGCATTTAGTTATATTTACCTCAATTCACATGCAGCAGATCAACCAAATGTTGGTGATTTAGATCAGCATTGAATGTCCATATATATCGTACATGTACATAGTGTCAATGCGCAGTTTAGATGAGACAATTCCGTGGATTTTTTTTTATAAACACATTAATGGTGTTAACATGTTAAATCTGGTTTTCAAAGCATTGCGGCTGTATTTCTTACATGCATATCATGACACTATTCAGTTTCTTTAGGGCGGCACTCAAAAAGGGAGAGGATATACATAACTCTAGGATTACAATACTCACACTATTGAAAGAATTTCTCTAAACATGTTACATGCAAAAACACCAATTCTAGTAAAGCGGCCAGCCATATGTTAGCTCAATGGAAAAGCAATTGCAGCTAGGTGATTTAAATCAAAATAATCGAAAACACGCATAGTGGGTAGAGTGACTAACAGCCGGGTACGCATAGGCTATTTCGACTATTGATTACGTTGCCAAGTATACATTGATAATTCAACACGTGATTTTTTTTCATCAACATTCATGTAAAGAGTATCATGAATGTCACATGAGCAATTATGAACCGCTCGAACTTGAATGTATGATTTTTATACTCCGATTTCTTATAGGGATGTTTATAGATCGTTTCGTCCGTAAGAACTTACTCATTTCAAACAATGTTTTTTAAAAAGAAATATCATCTTGAAACTGTATAGACATTTACCTTGGTGGGAGGAGGTATATTGATTTTGGAGTCAGCACGTCAACGGACAAGGTCGTAAAACCGCGTATGGTCATAGATATTCCGCCTAAAAACTCCTGAAGAATAACACCCATACTCATGACGGTCTCGGGTTTTGTCTTGACGTGTTGGAATGTCTACTACTTGGGTTAGACAGTGGTCTTTGACTATATAAACCAACAGTTTATGCGTATAAATGATGAACATTCCAGAGGGTACATATAACCTAATCCAGTCCACGTCACCACATTTAAAATCCTCATCAATGCGCACCTGTGCATTTCTGTAGGTCATGATTCTTGATAAAGATTCATTGAATTCAAGTATTCTGTCTCTATTTATCGGGTGGGCGGTAAAAGGAACATAGATATAGTTTTTTTCAGCCCACAATCTCCAGCCTACACCAGATAATGTCACAATTGTTGCCTAGTTCTGGTATTTCTATAAACGGAAGGTCTCTCCTATAAGATATGAACACCCCTCCTAACTGATAACCCACACGCAACTATGGTGCTTCTGAAACACATTACATTGTAACTGATAACACATACGCATCTATGGTGCTTCTGCAACACACTATATTCTAACTGATTCTACATACGCAACTATGGTTCTTCTAAAGCGCTCTAAACTGCAAATGATAACACTATCGTCTGTTTATTTTGCACAGTAAAGTTATTACAATATCAGGTCGGAATGTAATGGTAAATAGTTTAAGTATTGTTTAGTGATGGACACACGCAAAGAAGATATTCCAATACTTGTATTAAGTTTGTTGTTTTGCTTCGCATATAACTAACTATAAAAAACAGTTTTGATACATGTTGCTACATAGGATCGGATTGATGTTTTCCTTGTGATTGTTGTTTTCGGTTTACTGTGTTCTGTGAAAGCTACATTTCCTATTTGACTTTAAGATCACGTTAAACAATAGTGTGCTAAGTCTTATGAAAACACTTGGATTAATTTATTTTGATCTATTAAACAATCAGGAGACGTTCTTGATAAGATTCGTGATAAAGTCAAGTTTCATCTATAAGTAAATATGACTTCTCTACACTATATTCAACCTTACCAAATCACCTTATCAAAGACAAGGTTATTGCTCTTATAAAAAAACTTTCGCTAGAGTCAAAACTACATTGTTGGCCTGTAATAATATCAAAACGTTTATTACTGACGAAAGTTTAGGTAATTGCACTATGTGGACTTGACAAGACGTTTGAGAAGCACTCATTTTACTATTGGATAATATTTTCGTCAGATATGGAACTACCGTTTATAGAAATAGTGTTGGTATGCCTATGGGTACGAACTGTGCACTTCTTGTCGCAGATTTGTTCTTGTATTGCTATGAAAGAGATTCCATGTTGAGTCTTTCATCTTATACTCAGGCAGATGTAATTGAAGCCTCTAATGACACTTTTAGGTATTTGGATGGCATAACGAACATTAAGAATCCTTCCTTTTTTAATTTGGTTAAGTAATAGATATAGTGTGGTCTCAGCGAGTTGGCTTATTTAAACACCGAGATGGACGTAGCCCATCGAGGTGTTTAAATAGACAAAGAGCTGAGACAGACTCTATCTTTTTTGTAGCATGGTGTACTTAGTAACACTGTGACGTCATAGTGATCGTACTCTAAATTCCAATATCCGGTAGTTGCAGTACGGCATAGCCACGCCCCTTTAGTTACCCTAAATTAAACGATTTAGTGCTCTGTATTCATCAAAGGAAATGTCACCGACCATGCTACAATAATATTTATCATAAGAAACTTCAACTTAACAAAGCTAACATGTCTGATACTGTCGCTTCTTTTCTTTATTTAAAACTCTCTGTTGAAAATGGCGAAATATTTAGTAAAATCTATGACAAGAGAGATGATTATAATTGTGATATTATTAATTATCCCCATTTAGATGGAGATGTTCCTCGAACTACTTCTTATGGGGTCAATGTTTCTCAACGTATTAGTTTCTCTAGAGCTTGTAGTCTTGTTGAGGACTTTAATATTCGTAATATTTGTATAACTAAAAAGCTACTGCAAAAGGGCTACCGTTACCATAACCTTCGAAAAACCTTTGCACACTTTTATTATCGTAACCCAGATCTCCTTTTAAAATATAATATAAAAAACTCTTGTGCGATAAGGACTATCACAACCTGACTTCTATGGTGATGTGATTTACAAACTTCGTAAGATCATCGGTCATAATCAATTTCATACAATCTTTAATAAACTTGTTAAAAAGTTTATCAAAAGAGGTTATGACCGTACCATTGTGCAACGTACTACACGTTTAGTGGTTGACCCATTTAGAGTTCGCCACTATGCTTTCCTCTTTCATTGTGCGAAGACTGGACAGATTGTGGACCCTATGATGACGTCTACCCTTCTTAGAGCACTGTAGCGTTTGATATTTGTTCTTAATATTGTCTTGTCTTACCCTTAACGGTTTGTTCACTTCTTGCTATGGCTTCTGCCTTAACGCTGCCTTGTTTGTTAGAGATTATAACCTTGCGGGGATATATTTATTTACACTGTCCCGTTTATTGGGAGGACAATAGGGTAAGAGTGAGGTTTGGTGCACCCTAGAACCGGGCTGAAACTCCCAGCGGCCTGTTTTGCCACTGATCGTTCCAAGGCGGTAGCGCTATTGTCAACCATTGTGTGGATGTGATGTCTTATCTTGCCTTTTATTCATATTTATATATAGTTGTTCATAGTTTCTTTGTGTGTTTGTGGTTGAATGTCGTCCTTGAATGCTACTTTTCCTTTTCGATTTGTATATCTAACTTTTTGTATACATTTTTTTATTGTCACAATAGTGTTGTATGTATCATGCGGCAACCGTAAAATGTCTCCCAGTACATCCAGTCGTCAGTACTTGTATTATGTTCATTCCGCAAATATTGTATTGAATTAATAGATACAGTTTTATCCTTAAACACATGTGTTACTTATATCATGTTGGAGGCGTTGTGCTCGCCGACACTTTGGTAAATGTTAATAGTGCTTTATATTACTTGCCTTGTGATCTAAAATGTAATTCTGGTGTAGAATGTTGGACTCCCTTTAACCGTCACCCATTTTTGTAATATTATTTCTGACAGATCGTTGATACGAATCTCTTTAATATCTCTAATACATACTATTTGTCCCCCATGTCTCTTTCCACATAATTGTATTACATTC
>JAWPHD010021135.1:0-27500 GCA_037043455.1 Cyrtodaria siliqua | reverse complement strand
GACAGACAGACAGACAGACAGGCAGGCCAGACAGAGTGCCAGACAGAGACCCAGACAGGTCAGACAGTAAGACGGACAGACAGACAGACAGACAGACAGACAGACAGACAGAGGGCCAGACAGAGGGCCAGACAGAGAGCCAGACAGGCCAGACAGGCCAGACAGGCCAGACAGACAGACAGACAGACAGACAGACAGAGGGCCAGACAGAGGGCCACACAGAGGGCCAGACAGAGAGCCAGACAGGCCAGACAGAGACCGAGACAGGTCAGACAGACAGACAGACAGACAGACAGACAGACAGAGGGCCAGACAGAGGGCCAGACAGAGGGCCAGACAGAGGGCCAGACAGAGGGTCAGACAGAGAGCAAGACTGGCCAGACAGAGACCGAGACAGGCCAGACAGACATACTGACAGAAATACAGAAAGACAGACAGACAGACAGACAGACAGACAGACAGACAGACAGACAGAGGGCCAGACAGAGGGCCAGACAGAGGGCCAGACAGAGGGTCAGACAGAGAGCAAGACTGGCCAGACAGAGACCCAGACAGGCCAGACAGACAGGCCAGACAGACAGACAGACAGACAGACAGACAGACAGACAGACAGACAGACAGACAGACAGACAGACAGACCAGACAGAGTGCCAGACAGAGTGCCAGACTGGCCAGACAGGACAGACAGACAGACAGACAGACAGACAGACAGACAGACAGACAGACAGACAGACAGACAGACAGAGGGCCAGACAGAGGGCCAGACAGAGGGCCAGACAGAGGGTCAGACAGAGAGCAATACTGGACAGACAGAGACCCAGACAGGCCAGACAGACAGACAGACATGCCAGACAGACAGGCCAGACAGACAGACAAACAGACTGACAGACAGACAGACAGACAGACAGGCCAGACAGAATGCCAGACAGAGACCCAGACAGGCTAGACAGACAGACAGACAGTCAGACAGACAGACAGGCAGGCCAGACAGAGTGCCAGACAGAGACCCAGACAGGTCAGACAGAAAGACGGACAGACAGACAGACAGACAGACAGTGGGCCAGACAGAGGGCCAGACAGAGAGCCAGACAGGCCAGACAGGCCAGACAGACATACAGACAGACAGACAGACAGACAGACAGACAGACAGACAGACAGAGGGCCAGACAGAGGGCCAGACAGAGGGTCAGACAGAGATCAAGACTGGCCAGATAGAGCCCCAGACAGGCCAGACAAAGACAGACAGACAGACAGACAGAGGGCCACACAGAGGGCCAGACAGAGAGCCAGACAGGCCAGACAGAGACCGAGACAGGTCAGACAGACAGACAGACAGACAGAAAGACAGACAGACAGACGGACGGACGGACGGACGGACGGACGGACGGACGGACGGACGGACGGACGGACGGACGGACAGACAGACAGACAGACAGACAGACAGACAGACAGACAGACAGACAGACAGACAGACAGACAGACAGACAGACAGGCCAGACAGACAGATAGGCAGACAGACAGACAGACAGACAGACAGACAGACAGACAGACAGACAGACAGACAGACAGAGGGCCAGACAGAATGCCAGACAGAGACCCAGACAGGCTAGACAGACAGACAGACAGACAGACAGGCAGGCCAGACAGAGTGCCAGACAGAGACCCAGACAGGTCAGACAGTAAGACGGACAGACAGACAAGCAGACAGACAGACAGACAGAGGGCCAGACAGAGGGCCAGACAGAGGGCCAGACAGAGGGCCAGACAGAGAGCCAGACAGGCTAGACAGGCCAGACAGGCCAGACAGACAGACAGACAGACAGACAGACAGACAGACAGACAGAGGGTCACACAGAGGGCCACACAGAGGGCCAGACAGAGAGCCAGACAGGCCAGACAGAGACCGAGACAGGTCAGACAGACAGACAGACAGACAGACAGACAGACAGAGGGCCAGACAGAGGGCCAGACAGAGGGTCAGATAGAGAGCAAGACTGGCCAGACAGAGACCGAGACAGGCCAGACAGACATACAGACAGAAATACAGAAAGACAGACAGACAGACAGACAGACAGACAGACAGAGGGCCAGACAGAGGGCCAGACAGAGGGTCAGACAGAGAGCAAGACTGGCCAGACAGAGACCCAGACAGGCCAGACAGACAGACAGACAGACAGACAGACAGACAGACAGACAGACAGACAGACAGACAGACAGACAGACAGACAGAGTGCCAGACAGAGTGCCAGACAGAGAGCCAGACTGGCCAGACAGGACAGACAGACAGACAGACAGACAGACAGACAGACAGACAGACAGACAGACAGACAGACAGACAGACAGACAGACAGACAGACAGACAGACAGAGGGCCAGACAGAGGGCCAGACAGAGGGCCAGACAGAGAGCAATACTGGACAGACAGAGACCCAGACAGGCCAGACAGACAGACAGACATGCCAGACAGACAGGCGAGACAGACAGACAAACAGACTGACAGACAGACAGACAGACAGACAGACAGACAGACAGACAGACAGACAGACAGACAGACAGACCGACAGGCCAGACAGAATGCCAGACAGAGACCCAGACAGGCTAGACAGACAGACAGACAGGCAGGCCAGACAGAGTGCCAGACAGAGACCCAGACAGGTCAGACAGAAATACGGACAGACAGACAGACAGATAGACAGAGGGCCAGACAGAGGGCCAGACAGATAGCCAGACAGGCCAGACTGGCCAGACAGACATACAGACAGACAGACAGAAAAACAGACCGAAAGACAGAGGGCCAGACAGAGGGCCAGACAGAGGGTCAGACAGAGAGCAAGACTGGCCAGACAGAGCCCCAGACAGGCCAGACAGACAGACAGACTGGCCAGACAGGACAGACAGACAGGTCAGACAGACAGGCCAGACAGAGTGCCAGACAGAGAGCCAGACTGGCCAGACAGGACAGACAGACAGACAGACAGACAGACAGACAGACAGACAGACAGACAGAAAGGCCAGACAGACAGACAGACAGACAGACAGACAGACAGACAGACAGACAGACAGACAGACAGACAGGCCAGACAGAATGCCAGACAGAGACCCAGACAGGCTAGACAGACAGACAGACAGACAGACAGGCAGGCCAGACAGAGTGCCAGACAGAGACCCAGACAGGTCAGACAGAAAGACGGACAGACAGACAGACAGACAGACAGACAGAGGGCCAGACAGAGGGCCAGACAGAGAGCCAGACAGGCCAGACAGGCCAGACAGACATACAGACAGACAGACAGACAGACAGACAGACAGACAGACAGACAGACAGAGGGCCAGACAATGGGCCAGACAGAGGGTCAGACAGAGAGCAAGACTGGCCAGATAGAGCCCCAGACAGGCCAGACAAAGACAGACAGACAGACAGACAGACAGTGGGCCACACAGAGGGCCAGACAGAGAGCCAGACAGGCCAGACAGAGACCGAGACAGGTCAGACAGACAGACAGACAGACAGACAGAAAGACAGACGGACGGACGGACGGACGGACGGACGGACGGACGGACGGACGGACGGACGGACAGACAGACAGACAGACAGACAGACAGACAGACAGACATACAGACAGACAGACAGACAGACAGACAGACAGACAGACAGACAGACAGACAGACAAACAGGCAGACAGACAGACAGACAGACAGACAGACAGAGGGCCAGACAGAGGGCCAGACAGAGAGCCAGACAGGCCAGACAGAGACCCAGACAAGACAGACAGACAGAAAGAAAGACAGACAGACAGACAGACAGACAGACAGACAGACAGACTGCCAGACAGAGGGCCAGACAGAGAGCAAGACTGGCCAGACAGGGACCCAGACAGGCCAGACAGCCAGACAGACATACAGGCCATACAGACAGACAGAGAGCCAGACAGGCTAGACAGACAGACAGACAGACAGTCAGAGAGACAGACAGACAGGCCAGACAGAGTGCCAGACAGAGAGCCAGACAGACAGACAGACATACAGACAGACAGACAGACAGACAGACAGACAGACAGACAGACAGACATAAAGACAGACAGACAGACAGACAGACAGACAGACAGACAGACAGACAGACAGACAGACAGACAGACAGAGGGCCAGACAGATGGCCAGACAGAGGGTCAGTCTCAGAGCAAGACTGGCCAGACAGAGACCCAGACAGGCCAGACAGACAGACAGACAGACAGACAGACAGACAGACAGACAGACAGACAGGCCAGACAGACAGATAGGCAGACAGACAGACAGACAGACAGACAGACAGACAGACAGACAGACAGACAGACAGACAGACAGACAGACAGACAGAGGGCCAGACAGAATGCCAGACAGAGACCCAGACAGGCTAGACAGACAGACAGACAGACAGACAGGCAGGCCAGACAGAGTGCCAGACAGAGACCCAGACAGGTCAGACAGTAAGACGGACAGACAGACAGACAGACAGAGGGCCAGACAGAGGGCCAGACAGAGGGCCAGACAGAGGGCCAGACAGAGAGCCAGACAGGCCAGACAGGCCAGACAAGCCAGACAGACAGACAGACAGACAGACAGACAGACAGAGGGCCAGACAGAGGGCCACACAGAGGGCCAGACAGAGAGCCAGACAGGCCAGACAGAGACCGAGACAGGTCAGACAGACAGACAGACAGACAGACAGACAGACAGACAGACAGACAGACAGACAGACAGACAGAGGGCCACACAGAGGGCAAGACAGAGGGCAAGACAGAGAGCCAGACAGGCCAGACAGAGACCGAGACAGGTCAGACAGACAGACAGGCCAGACAGAGACCGAGACAGACAGAAAGACAGACAGACAGACAGACAGACAGACAGACAGACAGACAGACAGACAGACAGACAGAAAGACAGACAGACAGACAGACAGAGGGCCAGACAGAGGGCCAGACAGAGGGTCAGTCTCAGAGCAAGACTGGCCAGACAGAGACCCAGACAGGCCAGACAGACAGACAGACAGACAGACAGACAGACAGACAGACAGGCCAGACAGACAGATAGGCAGACAGACAGACAGACAGACAGACAGACAGACAGAGGGCCAGACAGAATGCCAGACAGAGACCCAGACAGGCTAGACAGACAGACAGACAGACAGACAGACAGGCAGGCCAGACAGAGTGCCAGACAGAGACCCAGACAGGTCAGACAGAAAGACGGACAGACAGACAGACAGACAGAGGGCCAGACAGAGGGCCAGACAGAGAGCCAGACAGGCCAGACAGGCCAGACAGGCCAGACAGACATACAGACAGACAGACAGACAGACAGATAGGCAGACAGACAGACAGACAGACAGACAGACAGACAGACAGACAGACAGACAGACAGACAGACGGGCCAGACAGAGAGCAAGACTGGCCAGACAGAGACCCAGACAGGCCAAACAGACAGACAGACAGACAGACAGACAGGCCAGACAGACAGACAGACAGACAGAGAGCCAGACAGGCTAGACAGACAGACAGACAGACAGACAGTCATACAGACAGACAGACAGACAGGCCAGACAGAGTGCCAGACAGAGACCCAGACAGGCTAGACAGACAGACAGACAGTCAGACAGACAGACAGGCAGGCCAGACAGAGTGCCATACAGAGACCCAGACAGGCCAAACAGACAGACAGACAGACAGACAGACAGACAGACAGACAGACAGACAGACAGACAGACAGACAGACAGACAGACAGACAAGACAGACAGACAGACAGAAAGACAGACAGCCAGCCAGCCAGCCAGACAGACAGACAGACAGACAGACAGACAGACAGACAGAGGGCCAGACAGAGGGCCAGACAGAGAGCCAAGACAGACAGACAGACATACAGACAGAAAGACAGACAGACAGACAGACAGACAGACAGACAGACAGACAGACAGAGGGCCAGACAGAGGGCCAGACAGAAGGTCAGACTCAGAGCAAGACTGGCCCGACAGAGACCCAGACAGGCCAGACAGACAGACAGACAGACAGACAGACAGAGGGTCAGACAGAGGGCCAGACAGAGAGCAAGACTGGCCAGACAGAGACCCAGACAGGCCAAACAGACAGACAGACAGACAGGCCAGACAGACAGACAGAAAGACAGAGAGCCAGACAGGCTAGACAGACAGACAGACAGACAGACAGACAGACAGACAGACAGACAGACAGACATACAGACAGACAGACAGACAGGCCAGACAGAGTGCCAGCCAGAGACCCAGACAGGCTAGACAGACAGACAGACAGACAGACAGACAGACAGACAGACAGACAGACAGACAGACAGACAGACAGAGGGCCAGACAGAGAGCCAGACAGAGAGCCAGACAGGCCAGACAGAGACCCAGACAGGACAGACAGACAGACAGACAGACACACAGACAGATAGAGGGCCAGACAGAGGGCCAGACAGAGGGCCAGACAGAGGGCCAGACAGAGAGCAAGACTGGCCAGACAGAGACCCAGACACGCCAGACAGACAGACAGACAGACAGACAGACAGACAGGCCAGACAGACAGACAGACAGACAGACAGAGAGCCAGACAGCTAGACAGGCTAGACAGACAGACAGACAGTCAGACAGACAGACAGACAGGTCATACAGAGTGCCAGACAGAGACCTAGACAGACAGACAGACAGACAGACAGACAGACAGACAGACAGACAGACAGACAGACAGACAGACAGACAGAAGACAGACAGACAGACAGACAGACAGACAGACAGACAGACAGACAGACAGACAGACAGACAGCAGACAGACAGAGGGCCAGACAGAGGGCCAGACAGAGAGCCAGACAGGCCAGACAGAGACCCAGACAGGCCAGACAGACAGACAGACAGACAGGCCAGACAGACAGACAGCCAGACAGCGCGACAGGCCAGACAGACAGACAGACAGACAGACAGACATACAGACAGACAATCAGACAGACAGACATACATACAGACAGACAGACAAGCAAATGTAGAAACTTGACCCTGGATATTGTCCCTTAATACAAGCCCATGCGTGTACCTAATACCTGACCGTGGATATTTCCCCTTAATACAAGCCCGTATATACGATTTATGTACAAACCTGAACCTGAATAGTGTATCTTAATTAAATCCCCCCCACCACCCCCCCCCCCCCCCCCCCCCCCCCACACACACACACACACACCACACACACACACACACCAAATATATATTCCATATACATTATATGATAATATTGTGTTATTGTCTGTTTCAGGAGAAACCGTGAGTAGCTCGACATTCTTAATCAGTTAGACACATCATCAACAATAGGTGGAACAGATTCACAGATTGGAATGAATAGCGTGCTTTGCTGTATAACATCACGCAATAAATATCACATTAGATAGTTTTGGGGCATAATAAATAATAAAAAATATATGACTATTTTGCTTGGCATGTCCTATCTATGCATGCATGTGCATACTTACATGGTAAATATATCGTTTAACATTTATAATGCCTATTTGTATTTATAATATGTTTTAAAGCAACAGTTTGTTTTCGTCATTGTACAAGTATATAAGATTGATAAATCGAATGTCAAACGTATGATATACACTTTTTTTTGGCATAGAATCGTATTGTTTTTAAAAGTTGCATCTTAAGTAAGCTTATTACCGTTTTTTTTACATATATGGCGTTCATGCTTGTACGTCTATAGCGGTAGCAATAAAGAAAATATACTCAGTTAAATCGTTTTCTTGACTTATCTGCCCCATTGCTGTAACCAGTTCTAAATTAGAGATTGTTTTTCTCCACTGTCATTTCAAAAACAAAATCTGAAAATATTTTGACGGAAATAAACATCGGATATTTCCCCTTTTCCCAGGCATAACGGTGAATACTTGATCATTGCACGTGATTAACATAACTATATACTGAGCAAAATAAATAGAAGCACATAAAACGCATGTCATTTCCATTGACGAGATACAAAGCCGTATATGTTCGGAGTCAATGATAAAGTGACAAAGATGACCAATAATAATGTTACAAAGTCATTTGTAAACAAAAGCGGTGATAAAAATAAAGCAAATATGATGGGAACATACTTTTACAGGTTATCGAAAATCGTTCTCATTTCAATGAAAAGGGAGGTAATTTTAAAATTACGAAATTTGTAAGGTTTTTGTTTGAGAATAACAATCGTTTGTGAACACATTTCGGCGTTTTTTTAAACAATGACAGAATGGAATCAGTCTTGTCAAACTTTAAATCTGTTCAAATTAATGCGTTTTATTAATATTAAGATATAATGTATTATGATATAAGTTGTTTTTAATATATGGGAGGTAATTGTAATACTTCGCTTAGAAAATAATGAAATAACACATTTTTTTGAAAATCACACCCTTACCCTAGCATTTCTAATATCTTCAAACAATTATATCAATGTTCATATGTTTATTTTATAGCCCTAAATAGTGGTGCTAAACTTTTTTGTTTCAGTATATATATGTTTACAGGTTGGAAATCATCTTACTGAAATACAAGTCAATAACAAGAAAAGGCAATTAACAATTTAAAAATGTTAACATATTATTAAATTTCACAAGTACAATGAATACTATTTGTTAGGTACAATCACCGTTCATCTGTTTAGATCGGTATTCATCCTTTGTTATCCGTAATGATGATTTTAAAAGCAGTTTCCTATTATTAATGAACGATAAAGGGGTTCTTTGCGGTGATTACACACTTAAATTATTTCGGAATTTTGTTTTTGGTGAAATATTTCCTGATGGGATTTTAAGCTGTCCCTGCTCTTTAAATCTATATAACATCATATATATATTGTATAACAACAGGGTACGGACTAGGATTTCAAATGTCGTCAGGAAGACGTAAACACGCCACGACTATTTTTTCCTACCAAACATTTTGAATCAAGGTTGGCGACCTCGCTTCGCTCTGGCCAAATCCTTGACATGCCTTACTACAAATTGATTACATATATTCACCTTTGTAGCATGATGTACTCATCAGCACAGCAATACAAGTGTTCACATGTAAGGGATGCGTGTGCGTTAGCGTGTGCATTACAACACTAGATAAGCTTTTCACTGCTACCATGATTGCGTTATGAAAGTGAAAAACTCAAAGAAACTGTTCTTTCTACCTTACCATGTGCAATTATGAAAACCATTTAAGAGTCTCTGCCGTTCCAGCAGAGTTACCGGTCACAAACATACAATCGAGTCAGCTACTTTTCTCTACTTTTTGTGTTTGTTGCTTTCACGAGATCCCCCTTTCGGTATTTATTTCTAATTGAACAGTTGTGTTGCTTTCAAGGGACCCTCCTTTTAGTATATATTTTTCAGTATGTCAACGAAGGACGAACTGCGAGTCTTTCTTTCTAGGCTATTGTTTTTTCGTATTTATATATACACGAGCATCTTTGTGTTTTATTTATATTGCCTATTAATGCTGCCTTGTTGGTCAGAGAATAGTTGTTCATGGCGGGGATTTCTTTATTTACACTTTCCCGTTTTATTGGGATGACAGTAAGGTAAGTGTGAGGTTTGGTGCACCATAGAACCTGGTTTAAACCCCCAGCAGCCTTTTTTGCCACTGACCGTTCCAAGGCGTAGCCCTATTGTCAACACTTTTTGTGTTTGTGACGTCATATGTCTTTATTCGTTATTAACTTTGCCATTCATGTTTGTCTTTTTGCGTGTTTTGGGGTATACTGTGTTCTGTGAAAGCTACATTTCCTGTTCGACTTGTATACTTAATTGTAAAACATAACAGACATTCAGTTATAACAAGGTGGGGGATCACGTGGTTTCAAATGACGTCATCGATGGAAAAACTGCCCGCTTCGAAGTAAGATTTTCTTTATATTTTCCTTATTACTTCACGCATGTTCATGTAATAAAGCCTAAAGTACCCGGAATTTTATGCACTTTATTCCGTAACTTTGATTGTAGATGAATGTTCCACAGATATTTTGTTTAAGCCTCCACCAATTCCGAAATGTAATTTTTTGAGTCGGTCTCGTACACTGGAATGAAGATGTTTTTATGGTTTTCGTCTTAAAATGGACTCATTTTCATTAGTTCTAGTCCCGCAACGTTGTATATAAACAAAAAAGTCATATCTACCACAATTTAAAAGTTAAATGTGCTACAGTGAAATTTATTATGGAATTTCGAAAATGATCTCGAACACTGGCGGTGTGAAAAGAGATCTCGTGCACTTGTACGTTTCAGCGCTCGCGAGTTTCGTACTGCTCGACAGTTTACAGTATGAATGCGTTGTACTAATTATGATTTTCTGGTAATTTTCAGGTGGTAGTTCCAAAGGGTGTACCTTCAGAATTGTTCAGGTATGAAACGAGATCTCGTGCACTTGTATTTTTATGCTTGTTAAATTCGCTCACGAGTTTTGTAATGCTAGGCGATTTATTATGTGTATGCGATGTACTTATGAATTTTGGTCATTTGTACGTGCCAGTGAAGTTTCTGTAAAGCTACCAACCCAATACGGGTAACATTTTGGGTAAAGTTTTCCTCAGTATTTTACTTATTACTGCAGATAGATATAAGGGATGATTATATGTAAGGTAGGTCGGATGGCTTACATGTCACGAGAACGAACCCCGGGTGCGCCTCTAAATTGTAGGCTATAACAAGCGAAATCATTGCGACATATGTTTTGTATCATGTATATGTCTGTACATTTTGCTTTGTCCCGTACTATGAACAAAACGAAATTATCATAACCAATCGGAGAGTGGGTGTGTCTAGGCACCCGTGCGATAAGCAACTGCACGATATTAGCCGTGCGACAATTAAGCTGTGCATCATACATGTATCAGTTTTACTGTTTTTGCAAACCCGACATTTCGGAAGCATCTTTTGGTGCAACAAGAAGTTTTCGTACACATACAATGTTGTATTGTATAAAGTTTCGTGGTGTTTTCCGAGTAACTTGTATGTTTCTATTTTATTTCAGGTATTAAGAAGATTTTTCCTGAACGAGGCACTCTTTCGGCAGCATGAGTCGAATATTCGCAGACACTCAGGGCAGTTTCTTCAGAAAACTCTTTATTACGTGAAGAAGTAACTTGAAGCGTCACACACGCGTCATGCCGACTTTAATAAACACATGAGACATGCATCTGGGATATTAGTATTTACATGTTCAACATGAGAAATCAAAACAGAATTTGAAGAGCATGAATACAGCTGCAGAAATCTAACATGTTTATGGAAAATCAGGTTTTAAACTATTGTGACAGGTGAATTCACTCAAAAACTTAAATAGTGAATTGGTTGCATTCTTCATGTGACCTTTTAGAGTGCATGTTTCCTCTATATAATTTATTTAACGTTTTAGTTTTACAACTTCTAACATTTCAATATTATAATAGTTTACAAATGAAATTATAAAATGTCAAGACATGTGTTAGTGTGTATTCCTTTCGTTTTGTAAAAAAATGTTTTTCAAAATAATAATGCTATTATTATATTTTGGGTTGACTTACGAACATTAAGTGTTTGTTTATCGTTTTGAAAATACTTTGATAATATTAGGTCAAGCGACTGAAAGACTTTTATGAAAAAATATGAAGCACATTGTAAGCGTGTGATTTATATTTTTTAAGTTGCATATTTAATGATCTCATTATTAGATCACTAGAAGCTGAGATGGGCACATTTTGTTCGTCCTGCAACATAGTTCACAACTTAATTTTGTATCGGATCTCAATGGAACGTGTTCAGAATGTTCGAAAGGCATTCAGATACGACCATCATTGTCCCTGAATGTGTATATTTGAGAACCGAATCATATCTCCATTTTTCATGAGAGGATTTAGAAATGTGTATGTCTACATTTCTAAATAATTCATACAATTCGTCGTATAATCGGATCTTTAAAAGATCTACATTTTTAAAAAACCTGTAAGATCGTTTTTTTTCTTCAAATAATAAGAGATAAAGCCTTTGCATTTTTGACAGACCGTAGCCAGCCCCGAAATTACCCGAGACAAATCCCTACCTAGCGGGGTCTGAGGACATGTACTCCGGAAAAACTGTTGATTTCCTACGTTTTAGTGCATTCCCGTGCGAAATTTCAGTTTTATGTTGAACAAATATATTTTAGTGATTTTATTTAATTGATTTTCCATTTGAATGCCTACTTCAATGTTTGCTAACTTCCCCAAATTCTACCGAGGCCTCAGAGTAGCTACGGGACTGTTTGAAGAAAAATATATACATTTGATATTTGTGAAGCTTGGTCAAGATTCAATGATAACGAATAATTTATAAATTTTCAACAGAGATGAGTGCACATATAAACAAAAGAAAGTTAATGCCTTCCAATGTCATCGATTTAGTTCCATTTGGGTCTCTTGGATGGGCTATTTTTCTTTGTTAAACTTATGTTCGATACTTATTTGCTTTCACTAAGTAAAGTGATTTTATTATGTATTTCGCTGTAAATAAGTTAATCGTTACATTTCGTTTCAAAAATGTTTCAACTAATTTTTATTGTTCATGTGTTGTATTACGCAGTTTATTATGATTGTAGTCCAGTACACTGAAATGAATAAACATATTGTTAAACTTTAACTCCAAATGAATTTTTCTTTTTGACTTTACATTAATTTTGTCTGATGCATTCAACATTGCATAATTACACAAATACGTTGAACTCCAAATATTTCTATTATAAGAACATTTGAGGTATAGAATTCTTCACTGAAAGTCTAAATGATTTTTTTTTTCTGATCTTTTCTGGTGACAAACACTGCACATTTACATATTGATAGGCATCCCTGGCCAAACCGGCGTTTATGTAAGGTAAGCAACCTCTGATAAGAAACCAAGGGGACATACCCACAACGACCACACCTAAACTATTGTCTAGAGGAGCAATTTATTTAAGGTTTTAGTACACGTGTCACGGTCGTCAAATGGTTTAAAACGCTCGTTTTATGAGAAAACTTGCAGTAGGTCACACATTTCTGCGGTCAGTGGTTTCACAAAGGTGCTGTTTGGTGCCAGTAAATGGGCTGATGAGCAACTGGGGTCCTCTCGACCAATAAAAGTGGCCTCCATGTATAGCTTATTAATCGTTAGGAATGACGTAAAAACGGAAAAAAATTCAGATGAGATAAAACGCTTGACAATTTCTTTTTATTCAGTGAACGTTTTTATTCTGCGATATTTATTTCAAACATTTTGCATTGTGTCTTATGGGCATTGCTGTCATGGAAAAAAACCACATACATTCCGAGCATACGCATCGCCATGAGCATCAGAACTCATGGACAATTAATACATATTAGAATATTTAGACAAATGCACGTTGCAGTTTTGACTACTTCAAAATGTCCAGCTTCTAACAAAGTCTTGTTGTAAACAATTTATTTTCATAACGTCTTTATCATTTAATAACTAGGACACCGCAATGGAGTGGAATTGTATTACTACTAATAGTCTAAGTCTATTATTTTCTTTTAGATGTCATCCGGATCCTTTCTCTAGTATCCAATGTATGTTTAATTCTTCATGATATCGTTGCCATACATTGTATGTCTTTGACGTGTTGTTTATCTACACAATATCTGCTTTATTTCCTGGCAATCCCAATAGGAAATCACCTCCACTATCCTACCCGAATTCTCATGTTGGTTCTCTATATGAACTACCACTGGCACCTGAAATGATCAGTAATGCATAAGTACATCGTATAAACAATATACACTGTAAAACAAACACACAAGTGTACAAGATCTCTTTTCACCTAGCCAGTGTTCGAGATCATTTTCGAAATTACATAATTAATTTCACTGTAGCACATGTAACTTTTAAATTGTGGTAGATATGACTTGTTTGTTTATAAAGCAACGTTGCTTGACTAGTACTGATGCAAATGAGTCCATTTTAAGACGAAAATCATGAAAACATCTTCATTTCAGTGTACGAGACCGACTCAAAAGATTACATTTCGGAATTGGTGGAGGCTTAAACAAAAAATCTGTGGAACATTCATCTACAATCAAAGTTACGGAATAAAGTGCATAAAATTCCGGGTACTTTAGGCTATATTACATGAACATGCGTGAGGTAATAAGGAAAATATAAAGAATATCTTACTTCGAAGCGGGTAGTTTTTCCATCGATGACGTCATTTGAAACCACGTGATCCCCCACCTTGTATAAGTAAGATTAAGTACTGACTAGGTGTAGATAAATCAATATAAATGTAGCAGTTTGTGTGATTGAAAAGGGAAAACAATGATGATTGAAAAAGGAAACATTAAAAACAAAGCTGACATTTAGATTTATTTGAACCTATTTACAAATTTAAGCAAGTGAAGCAGGAGCGATGTGGTCCAGTGGTAGAGCGTAGGACCCATGATCGAAAAGTCGTGGGTTCGATCCCCGCCACTACCATATGTGTTGTGTCCCTGAGCAAGACACTTTATCTGCGTTTGCTTAGTACTGGTTCTACCCAGGAGGACATCGAGAGTGATTTAAATAAGTTCATAGAGCTTTCGTTACAATCGATGTAAAATATATAAATTTAAACTAAGCAAGTGAAGAGGCATACTTCAACGGTAAGACAGTTACTATGTATGCAAGTGTTGTTGAACTATTATTTCTCACATTTAAACAACGCTGTTATACGTCGACTAGAATTGTCCAAGGAAAGTAAGTACATGCCAACACTAGAACGTACTGTTCTACACATCATTGTCAAAAAAACAAGAGGCCCAAGAGGGCCTGTGGACGCTCTACTGGCTAACATGGCTCTTATAACATCAACGAAGCGAGAGCCTGCCATTTACGTTTTTTTTTAAAGTTTTGGGCAAAATACAGCTTTTTAACTAAATCAAGGGCCATAACTAAAGAATCTGGAAAAGTTTGGTAAAGATCAGATGTAAAATGAAGGCCATACCGTATTAACGAGGCAAAATGTAGCATTTTTAACTAAATCAAGAGCCATAACTTCTCTGTTACTGGTCCGACTGGTCCAACAAAAGGCTAAAAAACAAAATAAAAAAAACAAAGACAATAAAAAAAATAATATAATAATAATAAAAAAATATATATATATATATAAAAAAAAAAAAAAAAAAAAAAAAAAAAAAAGTATGTATAAAAAAAATTAATATTTAAAAAAAAGATTTTTTTTTTTAAAAAATTAAAAAAAAAATAAAGTCATAAAATCTGGTAAAGTTTGGCAAAATGAAGGCCCTATCGTATGACGAGGCAAATACTAGCATTTTTAACAAAATCAAGGGTCATAACTCCGCTGGTCCGATCTGGCTGGTTTTCGAACATGACCAAGCTTTCATTGACAAAACTGTGACCCCCGGGGCGGGGCCAGATGTGACCCCAGGGTCACCATTTGAACAAAATTGGTAAAGGACCATAAGGTTATAGCAACAGAAAAATATTAAACCTCTGGCTCTTGCAGTTTCAGAGAAGAAGATTTTTAAAAAAATTCCCTATACATGTCTCTGTAAAACATGTGACCCTTGGGGCGGGGCCAAATATGACCCCAGGGAAACCATTTGAACAAACTTGGTAAAGGACCATAAGCTTATAATAAATGTAAAATATCAAACCTCTGGCTCTTGTAGTTTCCAAGAAGAAGATTTTTAAAAAAAAAATCCTATATAAGTCTATGTAAAACTGTGACCCTCGGGGCGGGGACACATTTGACCCCAGGGTTACCATTTAAACAAACTTAGTAGAGGACCATAAGCTGATGCTACATGTAATACATGAGAGCTCTGTGCCTTGTGGTTTCAGAGAAGAAGATTTTTTAAAAAAAAATCCTATATGAAAAACATGCAAAACCTCAATATACAAACTTTGGACCCCGGGGCACGGCCAATTTTTGACCCTGGGGACTTTAATTGAACAAAATTGGTAGTTTAGGTGTTGGCGATCATTTTAAAAGAAAAACTGTTGAAATCTGTCCAGCGGTTCTGGAGAAGAAGTTTTTTTAAGGTTTCGACTATATATGGTAATGGCAGCCATCATGGATGTAGCGCTGATCTAATTTTAACAAATCTAAACAGCATTCATCTAAAGATTATCCATGTGAAGTTTGGTCAAAATTAGCCAACCGGTTTCTGAGAAGTCGTTTGAAGAAAAGTTAACGGACAACGGACGGACGACGGAAGACGGACAACACACCATCCCATAACCTCTGCTGGCCCCTGGCCAGTAGAGCTAAAAATTGAAATAAAAAATAAATAAATATATATATAGTTTTAAAGACACCAGTTTATTGGGTCAAAAATGATTTTTACACTCTCGATAA
Source organism: Cyrtodaria siliqua (assembly GCA_037043455.1). Lineage (NCBI taxonomy): Eukaryota > Metazoa > Mollusca > Bivalvia > Adapedonta > Hiatellidae > Cyrtodaria > Cyrtodaria siliqua. The sequence goes on along the minus strand of JAWPHD010021135.1, from coordinate 11,131 downwards.
ATTGGGTCCTTACCTTGTTATTGGGTCCTCAATCTGCCTCTTGGGTCTTGACCCAACAATTCAACGACCCAATAATACATGCATGTTTTACCTAATTAAGCCTCTTATTGTACACGTTTATTGGGCCCCTGAGTAGGGGTTATCTCCCCTTGATAATTTGTTAAGTGTGTACATATATACTGATTATCCAATCAGAGGTCAGAGTTCAGGACCCAATATATTGGGAAATTCACAATGACCCAATAAACTAGTGATGAGGCATACTTCAAAAATGTTGGTCAGACCCAGTTTTATGGTTTGAAAATAAAAGGCGTTAACAGTTGAATTACCCGTTAAGTTACGACTATATAGGGATACATAAGTACCCGTAGGTGTACTTAATTCATAAAAAAATACCAAAAACGTATATTCACACTATTTTCATGGTGGTCCCAATAAATGTGTTCAAATTGAGAGACCCAGTATCCTGGTGACTTTAAGTATATATAGAGAGGATATTTGTTGTTTTGGAGCAAATATTTTATTTCATCGAGAAGTGAGAAAAGTTTATATTTTCAAGAATGCGAAGCATGAGTGAAAATATAAAAGTTTTCTCACTCTGAGATGAAATAAATATATATATATAATAGGATTATTACTAGAGTAACGTGTTCTGGAAGTTTGTATCACCTCGAGTAGGTAAATGCCAGATCAAGGATCACACGAGAGGTGATGATCTAGTAATGATCCTTTTATTATATACCTCTTACACATCATTAACATAGACATATTTGCATTGCTATTGCATACACATTCAATATTTAACAGATAATGTATGGTGCTGAGGTCCATATGCAAGTTTATGGACTGGGCAGTCAGACCTAGAAGGTTATATGGACCGAAGCGAAGCTGAGGTCCATATAACGTTCTAGGTCTGACTGCCCAGTCCATAAACTTCATATGGACCGAAGTACCATACATTATTTGTTATATTATACCGAATCTGACCAACAAATTAAATCAATACGTTTTATGATTTATTTTGACGTCGGTTTTTTCACACGTCCGTTAATATAGCTATCGGACCGGGCGCCCGGTCAATATGCAACTTTATGGTCCGGATGACGTCACATTAAACAAAGTGTGGAATATGCAAATGAGGTATAATATAGAATATTATTTCTGGATAAATTGCAGCGGGAAAATGTATGTAGTTTTAAGGTGTTGGTGTTCATTGGTCTGATCTAGTTGTTTTGTTTGTATGACGTAACGTCGTCTTGACGTTATCGCGCATAGTCGCGTAAAACCTGCTTGAATCATTGGAAAAACCGCTGTTTTATTTTTAGTAAGATAGTGATACTAATTCTATTTTTAGTAGCATAGTAATAACCTGTAGTGTGATACAGGTTGTTGTATTCCATTGTAAGAAAATGAAGGTACTATGTATATATTATTGATAGGTATATAATAAATATATTTATCACATAACGTCCCTTGTTATCAGTGTCGAACACCCATTTAATATTCTATTGTAAGTAAGTAAGTAAGTAAGTAAATATTTTATTATAGTGACATGTGCATACAATATATATTACAAATAGTTATGTACAAATTACAAGCACCCGGTCCATTGGACCTATAAGTCACCTGTACTGATAAAGTAATAACAGTACGTGAAGTAGAAGTACTTAAAATATGGCAAGTTCAATCAAATTGCAATAGCTCAAACAAATATTATTTACAAACGCTAATCATTGTTGAAATGTGGTAATACAAGTCATTACATGGATGAATAAAAGATGTATGTTACTAAAATAGTTATATAGTGAATTAATTCAGCTAGATATATATTTAAATGTTCATAATAGCAGCATTATTAAGCAATTAACGGTATACATTTACTCATGAATACATAACGGTACGCCTACGGATGTACGCTTTTACAATAAATTTTGCAGATTTTCTTGGGTAATCCTTTAATAAATGACACATTTTCAGTTCTGTGTTTAAAGAAATAAACTCATTTTGTCTTAAAATTTCACCGAAAACATTAGTCCTGATATCATTATATAAACAACAAGCCAGTAAAAAGTGTTTCTCATCTTCTATGGCCGCTGTATCACAGAATCTACAAGTCCGACTCTCAACAGGCTCCCCAACATATCTTCCAGTCTCTATTCTTAACGGTAATATCCCAGTTCTAAATTGACACAATAACGATCGTTCGTATTTTGACAGATTCATTGTCATATAGTCTTCGCATTTAAAATCCAGTTTAAAAAGTCGGTATGTTCTCAATTTGGCCATGTTTGATACATCACGTGACCACTTGTCTGTATAATGTTGGTTTATTAAGCTTTTTGTTACCGTTAAGTCGACTAATGCTTTTGATTCGAATTGGTCATTAATCCCCAAAGTTGTAAAGATTTGCTTAACATCACTAGACCAATTGTGTGTACACTTATCGAAGTCAAAATTAAACACCTGTTTCGTAAGTCTACCGTTATCCATTTTCATTAGCCTATTCCAATACCGGAAAATGCAAATCCATCTACGATACAGCGTCGGTTGCCAGCCGGAGTCTCCATACAGCGCCGGAAGAGGCGTGAATCTGTGTACGCCCATGAAGTATCGTAAGGCGCGGTTTTGTACATTATCGAGGGATTGGTACGTTTTTGCACCCCACACAGATGCACTATAATCCATTATCGGTGTAATGCAAGCGTTAAATAGTTTTTCGTACGACCGGAACCGGAAGTCTTTCATGCTGTGTATTTTGCTGATAATTCCATTTTTTACACCATTGATGTAACGTATTTAGCATGTTTTGTAATTTGTCTTCACTGTCCGAGACTAGCACAATATCGTCCGCATACATGAGAATGGAAACCTTAGCGTCTCCCATGGTGATACCAAGGTCAAGGTCATTGACCTCTTTCACAAGATCGTTGGCGAAAATGGAGAACAGTGTTGGGGATAAACAACAGCCTTGCTTAACCCCAGTATCACAGTTGAACCAGTCTGTAAGGTTGTCATTTATTCGGATACATGCTGTGGCACTTGTGTAAATATTCCGGATCGAATTATAAACTTTTCCGTCGATGTTATGGAGTAGCAGTTTATACAGGAGCATATCGCGGTCGATAAAATCAAAACATTTTTTAAGGTCGATGAATGAAGTGTATATAGAGTTATTGTTCCTAATTATGCTGTTCAATGTAAAAACGTGATCCTCACATGATCTCCCAGATCTAAAACCATTCTGTTCGTCCGCTAGTAAATGCTCATTATCAAGATAAATTGTTATCCTTTTATTTAAGAAAGCACTATACAGCTTACTAATACAAGACAATAAACTGATCCCACGATAGTTAAGCGGCATGCGTTTGTCAGAGTTCTGATCTTTGAGTATTGGGCAAATAATCGCTTTTCTCCATGATGATGGTATTAGGCTACTATCAAAGATTAATTGGAATAACTGTTGTAGTATTACTATGACCGCCGGGAATTTGAGTACGTCATACGGTATATTGTCGTGACCACAAGCCGAACCCGATCGAGCGTGCATAACGATTTTTGTTAACTCCTCAATACAAATATTCCGGTTCAGTTGTTCATTGTTCACATATAAGGGATCCTGCATGTTCATTTCTAATAATTGTTTATGCAGTTTTATGCGGTTATAATGTAACTCGTCGAAATCGTCATTATTTCCACTATTATATAAATTATCAAAATCCGTTTTCCATCGCTCAAACACCATTTTCTCATTTCTGATTATACTTCCATTGTCCACAATTTCTATCGGTATAGATTTATCTTTCCTGGGGCCAAGGTTTTGTATTTTTCTCCAGAACTCTGTCGGATTCTTATTGGACATATACTCTATTTCAATGGCTTGAGCCAGTCTGTATGCACGTTCCGACTGACGTAATAGTTTATCAAAGTTATTCCTGGCATTAATATAATCCGAGCGCAACATAGCTTTTTGACGGTTATTTCCCTTATATCTTAAAAATGAACGTTCATTGATCCGCATTATATCCCATAATTGCTGTAAATCGTCGCACCAATATGGTTTTGTCACTTTTCTGCGTTTACTAGTATTTTTGCTTGAATTAAATGTTGGTATATGGTTAACCATTTCGTCTGTGATAACGTCGCACAAATTACTGTATATCAAGTCTATATCGTTTTGATTCTCACGTGCACTTTCGATTTGCGTGATGATGGTAAGAATGGCTGCCGCCGCCCTGTCATTTTCCATGAATTCTTGAGGTATACAGCGCAATTTAAATCGTTTATTGTTAGAAGTGTTGTGGTTGCTAATTTCGCTGTTATTTATGTTGAAATCCGAACATTTATACTCAGTCACAAGCGCAGAATGGTCGGGTAACTTTGATCGTTGACCTAATAATCCTAGTAAATCATTATCCGTCGCGATTTCTTGTGCCGTTAATACCCTGAAATCACTACATCTCACCATTGTCTCGTGCGGTACACACAAATAGTCCACGATCGCACGGCCTTTACTCGATATTGACGTATAATTATCACTGGGATAACGGCCATTCAAAACACAGCAAAACACGTGTAATACAACATGGAACGATTTTCATTGGTTGAGTTAAACTTGTAACACTACGCAAGTTTATTAACTGAAACTATTTTATTTATTACAAATTAACCCAGATCTGAGTCATAAACTTTTTATTTGTGGCAGCTTATAAAAATAATGCACGTTATACAAAACATTGTTGTTGGTTTGTTAAAAATTTGGCGTAAAATGCTATTTTGTTACGACGTCACATATTTTATGACGTTTTGGCGCTAAAGTGTGTCTGACGTCGTGGCGGTTCTATGTTCATCTGAATTAATTTTTACTAATTTGATTGCAATGTTATGTAATAAAAAGGATCTTAAACTCGTTCCCATTCCATATAACATTTATGAAACTCGTTATGAATTATTTTTAATTTTAACTCGCCTTTTAACTCGCCAAAAGGCTCGTTAAAATTAAAATAATTCATAACTGGTTTCATAAATCTTATATGAAATGGAAACTCGTTTAAGATCCTCTCTCTCTCTCTCTATATATATATATAATATTAATATATATATATAACCTAAGTTAGAAGAATATCTAAATAAGTATTTACAGCAGTCCACTTGCACTGTCTATGCACATAACAAAATATTCTTCAGGTTAATGAAAGATCATACATGTATAAAAAAAAAGAAGAACAAATATGACTTTAACCAATCCCGCATACTTAATGAAAATTCATATCATTGAGTTAATACAGTAACGAGTGAAAAGTGGCACTTAAAATAGAAAAAAGAAACAGGTAAAAATCGGTTTTCACACTCCCAGTCATCAAGAAACAAAGACAAGCTTAGATTATTGCGCAATATCGATGCCATCATTTGCATGTACTTGACACAGGGCAACCCTGATGTACATGCCTAACGCGTGAGCTGTTTGATAATGCATCCATCACATGTCAAGCGATGCACATTTTCCACGAGCTTGCATGAAATCAAGTAGCAGGGGTTCATTAAGCAAAACGCAAAATGTTAACTTAATACAGGCCTTTGTTCACAAGACGACGAGCGAGACTTGCAGCAATGTTAATCAGAATTTAATAGCTCACAAAACAAAAGAACACCCACCGGCTTTAAGTATCTAAAAGGGTGCGGGCAAATTTGTTCCAAGATCTGAATTGGTTTAAAGGTAGTTAAATGTGTTTTCATTTTCTTTCTTGCATTAAATATTGTCTTTTTTCTTATATTCATTTATCTTTTTTCCTTTCCTTTTTTGTTAAGAACTGTAAGCAAATATTAAAAGGGAAATGACAAATAATTAGTTAGTCTCATCAACTGGTTAAAATGTATGTATATGCCATAGCTTAATTCACAATAATTTGTAAAAACATTTTCCAAGGAGATTCATGAACTGTCAAATGTATTCCTGCGGTATTTATTTTAAGACGAACCAACACATGAAAGGTTATAATGGTGCCTAACAGGAATGAACATGTCACCCCACCCCCACCCCACCCCACCCCACCCCATTCATATTCATTTTGTCTTTTTTTATCATGTAACTGCAGCTAAGTATGCAAATGTGAAAACGTGGCTCTATTGTAAATGGAGTGTCTACTATAGAATTTGCAGTAACTCTGCAGTTCTGCACGGGGCCAGTATTTCGAAGGTAGTTGATTACACAATTTTAAATACATGATTTAAAAAGCTCAGACACCATGCTTTTTATTCCAAAATATATTTACTTTCATTTTAAATTGAAATCGATAGATTAATCCTAACATAACAGCCAGCAAAATAAAAGAAACCCAGCGAAAGTCTCTAAAAGGATGCCAGCAATTGTTTTTGAAATAATAGGTTAATCAAAATATTACCTCAGGAAGTAATAACACCCAAGAATGCCATCTAAGTTAATGTAGGTTTACAGATGGTTGACAAAAATGATATAGAGATTAATTAACTGATGATATCGATTATAGAGAAACCCTTCACAAGATTTTAGGTGTGTGGTTCTTTTCACGAACAAGTGAGTGAAACAAGAGGCCCTAGAGGGCCTGTATCGCTCTACAGGCTTTATGGAGTAATGTGGTTGGGGGTAAATAAGTTGTTGTGGCTCTTATGACAAAAGCTTTGCCTAGACTGGTATCAGTCTACAAATTAAGACTATAAATAATACAAGAGCTGTCGGAGAACAGCGCAGCTCGACTATTCGTTGGTTCAGAGAATAATAAATTATATAGCGAGTACATACCATCAGAAAACAAGGCTAAAACAATGTGGGGTGGGGTTGGTGGACGGGGTTTGTATAGAAACTCGAGCCGAGGTGTGTGTGTGTGTGTGTGTGTTTGTGTGTGTGTGTGTGTGTCTGTGTGTGTCTGTGTGGGTGGGGGGGGGAGGGGGCAATATTATGTGTAAGAAGCTATGTGTAAGAATTGACCAAAACAACGCAAAAATACGTAAAAAAAAACAAAAAAACATATCGAGTTTCGAGTGGGGGGAGAGGAGGTGGGGGAGGGGGCTGAGGGTAGCGCAACATAGCTATGTGTAAGAACTGACCAAAAGAACACAGAAATATGTAAAAAAAAAAAAGTAATAATAATCGAGTTTCGAGTTGGGGGTGGGGGTGGGGATGGGAAGGGGGCAACATATATGCGTAAGAAGCTGTGTTATAATTGACCAAAACAGCACAGAAATATGTAAAAAAATCAAATTAAAAAAATCGAGGGTTGGTGTGGGGTGGGGTGGTGAGGCGGGGGTGGGGGTGGAGGGGGCAACATATATGTGTAAGAAGCTATGTGTAAGAATTGACTAAAACAACACAGAAATATGTAAAAAATAAATATATATATATATATTGAGTTTCGCGTGCGGGATTGGTGGGTGGGGGAGGGGGAGAGGCGGGGGTTGGGCGGAGGGGGCAACATATATGTATAAGAAGTTATGTGTAAGAATCGACTAAAACAACACAGAAATATGTAACAAAAATAATTTAAAAAATGGGTGGAGGGGTCGGGGTGGAGGGAATGGTGGCGGGGGTGGAGGAGGGAGCCCATGCCCCCATATGGATGAAGTATGAATAAGATGCATAATGCTATAAGAAATCCCAAACCAAAAGTATAGAATATACATGCCTACATGCTTACATGTAAACCTAGATCTGCCTTTATTGCACATTTTATGGGCCATCACAATGTGGGTTACATGGGAGCCCAGAATTTGCAGAAAACAAAATTACTTACGCACGCAACCCTTTACAACATACTGTAAGGAAACCAATTCCCAAATTTAGTTCAGCTAGGACAAGAAATGTAAAAGATATAGATCAGCTAGGACAAGAAATGTAAGAGATATAGATCTGTAAACACAGCTTACACGCACAATTTGATGTGAAATAGACACATTTTAAGGGCTATCAGAATTTGGGTTCCATGGGAGCCCAGGGGTTACAGGAACCAACATTTCTTAAGCAGCCCTTAAAATAATGCTATAAGGAAGCTCATGGCCATATTTGATTGTGCTAGGGTAAGAAATGTAAGAAATATAGACTTGTAAACACAGCTTACACGCAAAATTTGATGTGAAATGGGACACATTTGATGGGCTATCATAATTTGGGTTCCATGGGAGCCCATGGGTTACAGGAACCAAAATTGCTTATGCAGCCCTTAAGATAATGCTATAAGGAAGCCCATGACTAAATTTGGTTTTGCTAGGTTAAGAAATGCAAGAGATATAGACTTGTAAACACAGCTTATACGCAAAATGATATATAGGGTCCTATAGAAACCACAGCGTCCGAACGCAATGGCATCGTAGGTCCGCACTGTACTGCAAACAAGGACTAGAAACTACAATGAAAGAGACAAAAACAACAGAAAGGGTGGTGAAGACAGGGTTACCGACTTGGAACGGTCAGTAGGCAATAAGGCCTACTGGTTAGCTTGAATCGATTTTATATGCGCACAATCCTCGCTATTATCCTGTCTTCAGCGCCCAAATAGACAAGGCAGTGTAAAACAAAACTAAAACCCATCAAAAGGAATTCTCTAACAATAAAGTCCACATCCAGAGAAACTAAGTAAAGATACACATACAAAATAATAAACATCTCAGGATGTATCCAGAATCGTACTGAACAACCATAGTAGTTGCAGCTAAAGAGAAAACCAATCTAGGGTACGACCAGAAAACCCGAGGGACGAAAGCTCATGCACCCACCTCCCTTAGTTGAGGTTTCAGTAGGTACAATCATAGAATCCCAAGGTAGTCCAGTCATCGCACAAGTGAAAAGTGAAGCGTAATGACTGACTGTAGAGGGGTCAATCACTAAACATGCAGTGCGCTGTATAACCATAGGGTTATATCCTTTTCTGACGAATTTCCTGATTAAATTTGTAAAGCGGTCAGGAAACCCGTCAGACCCCTTTAACTTACGAAGTTTATAGACCACATATCCATGAAATGAGGGTTGTGATATGCCTAGTCGCAGAAGTGTTTTAAGGTTGGTGTTGTACTTTTCCAGCAGGCCCTCGTTGCGGCGGTAGAATTTAGAGAACGATCTACGTAGTTTGGTAGTTTGTGATAACGAAAACCCTGCTGAAGAAGTTTACTTGTGATAACTTGATTTCGATCATTGAAGTCTATAACATCATTACACGCTCTAGCAAATCGAATGAGCTGGTAGATATACACCCCATATGAGGTAGAACGAGGTACATCTCCATCCAGGTGTGGATAGTTAACGATGTTAAAATTGAAATCATCTCTCTTATCATAGATTTTAGTATGAATACAATCATTAGAAATCGAGAGATGAAGATCGAGAAATGCTGCTACAGTATCCGAACTGTTGGCTTTATTCAACGTGAGCTCTGGTGGATAAATGTTAGTAACCATATGAGCAAAGAACGGATTATCAATATTGAGTATGTCATTAAGATACCGAGAAGTATTATTAAAGGCATCAATAATTTCACCCTGGCTAGCAGGTGACAAACTCAACATAAAATCTCTTTCATAGCAGTACAAAGACAAATCTGCAACACGTGGCGCACAGTTAGTACCCATAGGAATACCAACAACCTGGCGGTAAATAGTTTTACCGTATCTTATAAAGATGCTATCCAGAAGAAAAGATTAGGTTCTACAAACATCAATACAAGTCCACATATTAAATTTATCAATCGGGGCGTTAGTAAAGAAAGCCCTGACATTATTACAAGCTAGAAAAATTGTAGCTTCTCTAGCAAATGTCTTCTGAATAAGCTGAAGCAATTTTTCTTTCATGTGGGACACTGACGCCGGCGTGATTACATAAGCTATCTTATTCTTCGAATAGTCGAGCTAAAAATTAGACAAATTAAAAAATAAAATAATACTCTGCATAAAAATTATTTGAATTTCAAGCTCACTATTTCAATAATGTTGAGATAAGATTATACAAGTTATAAGTGGAGATATTTGCCTCTTTCAGTGCTAAGGAAATTCTATAATGACAGTTAAAAGGTTATAGTTAAAATGTTATACTATTATGCCAGTCTACCCTTTGCCCTGCACTGAGCAAAATGGCAGTCGAACATCTAACTAAATACTGCAAGTTCCCAAGTTGTACCCATGTAGAGCGGCCCCTTACTCAGGAGGACAAATCCCATTTGATATATGTTGTGCCTCGAGTCCCTAAATGATCACAGCATGCATTTACAATTGGACAAGGTATGCATTTCTGTTTTACCTGATTACCCCATAGGGAGCCTCAGAGGATGGAGCCAAAAACGAAAACTTATTGTGCATCTGCACACCCTTCATTAAGAGGCAAAATCAGGGACCCTGCTGCACACACTTGGGTCATAAAAAAAAAGAAAAACAAGTTAGCCCCCAGTGGGATTTGAACCCACGACCGCAGGTTCTCAATATAGCATATTGCATATTTAAGAAAATCAAGGGCCACAAGTCTGGTGTTACTGGCCCGATCCGGCTGGTTTTCGAATTGATATTCATTGATATTAACAATCAGGCAAAATATCCTATAAATAATCCTATCTGGCTGGTTTTCGAACATTTGTGCACTTTTATTGATATTAACAATATGTGGAAGCTTGGTAAAGATCAAATAATAAATGAAGGTGCTAGAGTGTTCACAAGGCAGAAAATGGCATTTTTCAGAAAAAACAAGGCCATAACTCTGGTGTAACTGATCCGATCTGGTTGGTTTTTCGAACTTGTCCAAGCTTTCATTGATATTAACAATCTGTGCAAGTTTGTAAAGATCAGATAATAAATGAAGGTGCTAGAGTGATCACAAACAATATATGACATTTTTCAGCAAATCAAGGGCCATAACTCTGGTGAAACTAATTGGATCTGGCTGGTTTTCGAACTTGTCCGAGCTTTCATTGATATAAAGACTCTGGCGAATTTGGTAAAGATCCGATTAATACTGACGGTGCTAGAGTGTTCACAAGGCAAAAGTCAACGGACGACGGACGGATGACGGACAACTCGTCATCCCATAAGTTCTACTGGCTTTCGGCCAGTAGAGCGCTAAAAATAAAATCAAGTGAATGAGAGTATTATGTTAAAAGCAGTACATAATACTGATTTAAAATGT
>JAWPHD010021134.1:0-29262 GCA_037043455.1 Cyrtodaria siliqua | reverse complement strand
ATACACTATATAATGTTTGTTACTGACAATAACATTTCTGTTACTCGTCAGTCGTGTATTTACTTGGTTAAACGGATACACGCCAATCTTGCTTTCTTTAAAACTCGAGTCGCCCCCTCAGTTTTAAATGAACAGTTAAAAGAATAAAATTATAATACTTATGTGTATCACTCCTTTTTTCTTATTCCGAAAATTAACTCTGCAAAGTATATTGTCGCCATTATGATTTCATTTACCGATATACCGTTGCAAATGTGTTTGTTAAAATAAATTGGGCACTCTTACATCAACCCAAAACATGTATAGATCAGAAATTTAGTCTGGAATACTTGGACACATACATTTTAAATATATGTTCACATAACGATTTTTTTTTTTTAGTACCCGCTCCTGTTTCTAAATGTATGAGAATGTTGCCGTCGTTGAGTCGGTCAGTCCTATTAGTTAATTTCCCGGGGAAAACGGTACATGTCTCCGATTTTATTGAAATTTTACACATAGACAGAGGAGTGATTTATCTATCCGTACACGCTTTTGTTTTATTCTCGCTTCTAAAATGACGAATTAAGTCGATTTGAATAAAAGCGCATCCTCAGCAATACACAACTTATTGTGTGTACGGGGTGGAGTGGGGTGGGGTGGGGGACGCGGGCGGGGTTGGATGGATACTAATATACAGAAATACTGTGAACATACTACCATAGTAGTATAACAAATACTGAACAATGCTGATATCGATTTATCTCTTATAATTGAATTCATTATTCCACAATTTTAATTGCCATGTGAACATCTATTTGAAAAGTACTTGCCTCCGATTTGATTAAAATTTTACATATCGACAGAGGAGAGATGCATCTACGCGTAAAAAAACAACGAACAAATTGAGTTTCGAGTGAGGGGGAGTGGGGGGGGGGGGGAAGGGGGTAGTGAGGGTGTAACATAGCTATATGTGTAAGAATTGATTAAAAAAAAAAGTAAAACTATATAAAAAAATGTTTCGAGTGTGGGGGTGGGGGTGTGTTTGGGTGGTGGCGGAAACATAGCTATATGTGTAAGAATTGATAAAAAAAACACAGAAATATGTAAAAATAACTATTTTAAAATATAGTTTCGACTGGGGGGCGGGGGGCAACAGCTATATGTGTAAGAATTGTAAGAATTGACCAAAACAACACAGAAATATTTTTAAAAGAAATTGAGTTTAGAGTGGTTTGGTGGGGGAGAGGCGAGGGAGGGGGTGGGGGAGTGGCCGGAGTGGGTGGCAACATAGCTATTTGTGTAAGAATTGACCAAAACAACACAGAAATATTTTTAGAAAAAAAGAGTTTCAAGTGGGGGAGGAGGGGTGGGGTTCTGGGGAGGAGGGGGTTATTATAGCTATATGTGTAAGAATTGACACAGAAATATGTAAAAAAAGATTTATATAATAATCGAGTTTCAAGTGGGGGTGGAGAGGAAGGGAATGCGGGGGGGGGGGGGGATGGTGGGGGGGGGGGCAACATAGTTATGTGTAAGAATTGACCAAAACAACACAAAAATATGAAAAGAAACAAATGTGGGTGAAGTATGAATAAAATGCATAATGCTATAATAAATTCAAAACCAAAAGTATAGATATATACAGCAGATTAATACATGCAAACCTAGATCTGCTTTTATTGCACATTTTATGGTCCATCACAATTTGGGTTCCATGGGAGCCAAGAGTTCGCAGAAGACAAAATTACTTACGCAACCCTTTACAATATACTATAAGGAAACCAATTTAAAGATTTAGTTGAGCTAGGACAAGTAATTAAAGAGATATAGACCTGTAAACACAGCTTACTCGCAAGATTTGATGTGAAATAGACACACTTTAAGGGCTATCAGAATTTGGGTTCCATGGGAGTCCAGGGGTTGCTGGAACCAAAATTACTGAAGCAGACCTTAAGATAATGCTATAAGGAAGCCCATGGCCAAATTTGGTTGTGCCAGGGTAAGAAATGTTAGAGATATAGACTTGTAAACACAGCTTACACGCAAAATTTTATGTGAAATGGGTCACATTTTATATCAGAAAACTCTATTACAGCTATTACACGCAAACCTTGATGTGGGACGCTGACGCCGTCGCCAACGCCGACGCCGGGGTGATTACATAAGCTCTAGTATTCTTCAAATAGTCGAGCTAAAAATGTGTTAACCGTATCAGTGTCATTTCTGCACCCATCATGCTCAATTTTACATACTTTCACCGGCGTTTTAAGAAGTTATTTCAAATTGATGAGCCCGTGAGGCAAAATCAGCCAATTTGGCAAGTTTTTGGAAGATTTTGATAGTTTCGCATTTTTCTATTTATAGCCTCCACAAAACAATGAAAACCCTAAAGAAGGCATATTCGGTATTCCACCATATCAAAATAATCTTATAAGTACTCAAAGCTGAAAAAGCACCAAACAAGCACTTCATAATTATTATTAATACATGTACCATCCAGGAACCTGAAAGATGCTTAGTTGTTTTCTTTATCATTTACACCATGGACATTAATAAATCAGCTGGATGTGCACGACTGGTTCATTCAAAAGTAGTTCTGTATTAAACAGTGCTAATCTTTTGTTAGATTAAATAAATGTTTTAATGCAGTTTCCCGTTATTTCTTTGGCGGTAACTTATGCTGCACATGTTATTGTTATTTGAAAATTCAGCTCATCATGCTTTTGACAGTTGTTTATATGAATATCAAAAGTGGAAGTAAATAGGGTATGCACTTGCAAGGGGTAAACATAACGTTGACCTTTTACACGGTGTTAGTATACGCCGAATTATTTCTTGGAAAATACTCAAACACCCCATTTCCTTGTAGATGTTTAATAGCAGACATGTTTATTTGCATGATAAAGTAAGTTTCCCAGATTTCTAACAAGGTTTGAGATTTTAACAGGTTTTCAACATTCTCAATTTCCTATGAAAGGTGAAATACTAAAATCGATATTCCCGACTGTTAAGCGCAAACTACCATTGTTGGGGACGGTTCACGGTTGAAGCTGTTTGAAGACTCCACTAAATATATCTTATGTATAAACACACTTGTTCGTCATTGGTATAGAAATAGAGGTTAATACTATTATCGTAGCCGGCCCTGTATATTAATTTTAATATCCATAAACTACAGGTTTTAAGATATGAACAAGTTATAATCAATAATGTTATTTCTTTCTACTTGTTTTATTATTATCATATTTTTATAATCCTGGTAAACAACAATATTTTATTTAGTTTTAGTTTAGATAATCGCGGTTTAACACAAATAATGCCTCACATCTAAATTTAAATTTGAAACTTAAAATTCACATATGTTGCATTTATTATTGTTAATCTGTTAAAACGAACAACACGTACATGGATAAATACATATAAGCAAAGTATGGTGGCTGATATGTGCCATCTCGTCTTTTCATTATTTCGCCGCGAAATAACGCCGAGTGAAACAACGCCGGGCGAAAAGACGCTGGCGAAATAACGAAAAGACAAAAAACAAAAAACGCAAAGCGAAATAGCGAACAGACAAAAAACGCCGGGCGAAAAAGCGAAATGACGCCGAGCAAAATAACGCCGGGCGAAAAGACGGCACACGAAATAAGGAAAAGACGAAAAAAACGCCGGGCGAAATAAGCCAAGCTAAAAGAAGACAAGCAGTCAAAATGCCGTGAGGAAAAACAAAACCCCGCAAGATCCAGTGGAGTCCGCCTTCGTTCATCCGAGTGTCGGACCGCGAGTAGAAACCAATCACAGGTGCTAGGAGGTGTGGTGAGTGCTCGGTTCCTTCTCACATGTTGATTGCTTGGACATGATAGCGTGTTTGGTGCTAGGAGCTGTGAATAGCTAGGGCATGCCAGCGTTTTTGATGCAAGGACATGTGGGTAGATAGGTAGGATAGCTTTGCGTTATTTCGCCGGGCGTTCTTTCGTTTTTTTCGTTGTTTCGGTTGGCGTCTTTTCGCCCGTCGTTATTTCGCTCGGCGTTATTTCGGCCGGCGTTTTTTGTCTTTTCGTCATTTTGCTCCGCGTTTTTTTTGTCGTTTTGTTATTTCGCTCAGCGTCTTTTCGCCCGGCGTTATCTCGCGGCGAAATAACGAAAAGACGAGTAGGCAACTATCAGCCACCATAGCAAAGTATGAGACACCAAAGTCATGAAAGAGTTAACTTACAACGATATACTGGTATATAAAAATTATCCAAATTTCGAAACATTAGGCAAGGTGAACCTATCCCCTTTTCAGTATTTATATATATGGGAATGGATCAAGACACAAACCCACTTTAAATTCAATATTAAGTTTAAATTGAACGCCCGTGCTTTATTTTGTACATAAAACAGTGCAAGTGCGATAATAATTCGTGACTAATAGACCTGTACAACTAACTATGGTAACGATTACGGTAAGGACTACGATAAGGAATACGACTAAAACAGAGGGGTTTTCCCAACAGGCAATATGCCCCAGTCACACCAACCACGAATGCCTGTACGAATCCACTACGGATGGATTCGTAGTGAATCCGTAGTGTATCCTGGGTTTTTCGTGGTTATTCGTAATAGTTCGTATGTATCCGTGGACCCACCCCGAGAGTTTTGCACATGTCCAAAACTCTCGGGGTCAGCACCACAATTTTTCCATCCGTAGATCATCCTTAGTGAGTGTGCAGCGATTCGTAGTGATTCGTAGTGATTCGTAGAACATTCCCGGCATACCGGGAATGATTACGGCTTACTACGACCTACCACGACATACTGACCTACTACGAGGACACTAGGGTTTCAGTAAGGTTATCTCACGGTTGGAGCATGGTTTAGTACGGTCTGCACACGAACTTGTACGGCCTATTACGATCTAGTACGGTTTCATCGCGAATAAGGCCGAATTGCTGAAATGCAGGCCTTTTTATTCCGCAATTGCGGACCCCGTGGGTAACCGTGACACGCTCGTGACACTCCATACTAGTCCGTACTAGTTCGTAGTTGTCCGTAGTAGTCCGTACTCGAACTGTAGTGGAACCTTAGTGGTTCCAGTCATTTACACATGTCAACCGCGGTGTTTCCTGTGCCAACCTTGCTGCTCCTTACTGTTACCGTACTCAACCGTACTCAAACCGTAATGTATTCGTAGTAGTTCGTAGTATTTTTTGAGAAATGCCCATCCGGGGAGCATCCGTGGGGGGACAACCGTAGTGGGTTCGGGGAGACATTCGTGGTTGGTGTGACTGGGCCAATACGCCTTGAATGCTCGACCAAGCGCACATCACTGTATATAGGCAAATGAAATTTATGATTGACACTGCATGAACTTGTAGGGAAAAGTGGGTAGTCTGCCACTTCTACAAAATATCTACCGTCATATAAAGCCTAAAATGTGCTGAAAATAACGTTCACCACAATTCAACCAAACAGCAATAGTTATTTTAGAATTTATTAAACTAGTTGACATACATGATAGGATGAGATGGTTTGCAGGGCAATATATCATTTTTACAAACGACCAGAAAAATGTAGCCATGTTTCATTTTCTAGGCCTCACCTAATAAAGTTGATATTCGCTTCATACCATCTTTGCAAACTGGTTTAATTATCTTAATACGTTTTGCATTTTTTTGATACTTTCCTTTAAAACAATATAGGGCTTAATCTCGAATATACTTCATTTTTCAAGTAGGTGGGACTATTTACGCTCGGCTGCGCACTCATAGAAAGTGATTATTCCGCTTCAAGGAGGTGAACGAACTGTACGCGATGCATGCAGACACTGCGCTTGCATCCGGTGTGTCTTAAACAGAAAATGGATATACCACTGCATGAAAAGAAATTGACAGTAGTGATTTCTCTTTTTCTCTTTTTCTTTTTGTTATCAGTAGAATTGTTGCTGATACTATTATAGCGACGGGAAAATAATGTAAATACAACAATTAATTCGCCTTTTCCCCCCGCTGTTTATTCGGTTTTGCCGGTATTAAATGGAAAAATCCACGAAGCGTATTTTTTTCGGCGTTTATGCGGTTTTAAACGCCTGTAATCAATCGCAAATTTACCATAAAGGTATTCGTGGATTACGCCATTTACTATCGACGTTTAAAACCGCATAAACGCCGAAGAAAATGCGAAACAATTCCTTTGAGTAATAAATTACATACATTGTAAAAGAAAAAACTAACCTTCAATAGTGGCGGCCTCATCCATTTCGATGTTAGCGTTAACTGATCAATTTGATTGTTCTAGTGGGCATTCAAGGCGATAAGCGCACGCGCTGAACGATCTTTCAGTTTTTGTATTCAATAAAGTCAGATATTAAAATAAAAGGTAGTACAATTTGAGTTTTCAGTACTACCATAGGTTTAAAAACATTTATTGTTGCAAAATAATCAACAGTTAGGAATATGTAAAGCAATTTATTTGCACTATTCAAATGTGTAAAAAGGTTCAAAAAGATAAAAATCACAGAATGCCGTGACTCCGCCCCTCCCACACACAAATGCTCAAACCAAAATCTTGGATCTGCATCTTATGTGTACCCTCCTCTCAAAACATATTTAGTGATCACTTATTCAGGCAAGCCCCTTTAAAACTCCAGCCGAGTCTGGATGGTTGTATCGAAGACTGTATTGAGAAAAAAATAGTCTGAAAGGTCGATGCATATGACGTATATATATATATATATGTATATGGGGAGAATATTTGTGAACTACCAAGGACAGACAACCTTCGGACGAACTACGGCAGGGCGCCTAGCTATGACGAGATACACAGAAATCAAGCGTATATATTCACTCCTTAAAAAAGGTAGCTGCAACACACGTAGATAAACTGTATCTCTACATCATAACACACTCGTCTGAAGGCACAATTAACATATAGACGCATACATACATACAATTATAGATCATATGAGTGGGCCACATTTAAGCGTTCAACCACAAACAGCTATATTGAGACAGTGACAATGAAAGGTGCCGGATCTGGGGATACTGTGAATTCAGGTATATATAATAAAGGGAGAGAATTTGAACTCACTTATATATATATATATATATTGACAGAAATGAAATAGGAATAATATGTATTTTTTTTTAATTTGATTTTGTTATTGGCTTTTTTCTACACAAACCCCTCTAAGCCTACTAAAATCCAGGTTGTTATACAACTTTGAGATCAGCCCCAACATTTTCTCGTGCTTAGAATTTAGTCTGAAGTCATAGTCGTTATCGGAGTTAGTTGTACAGGTCTATTATGGCTGAGTCACAAATACACCGGTCGCCGTGCGGTGGGGGGTAATCGTACGGCGTCCCGGCGTCCCCGACATCGGGGAAGAATCATAGGGTTCTGGCAAAAGTCTGTGCCACGGTCACATTAGATACGGGGTGCGTACGGTGCCTCTACTGCCTGACAAAAATTTTCGGGCGGTCAAATCGTGCGGATATCGTAAGGTGACATTACGATGTCCGCACGATGTCCCGGCATCGTACGGACATCGTAAGGATGCCGTGCGGATGTCCTACGGGCTTCCTACGATCTCTCGCGGAGTCCCTCAGCGTTCATTGAAGGGATACATATATGAGGACGAACTGAGTGCTTTGAAATGATCTCTCGGCTAGAAGACGAAGCGGTGACGGTATGCCGATCTCCCCTCAACGCCTGAGGCAGCTTTTATACCGAACGGGCGCCGCAAGACACGATGTCTTGCGGCAACCGTACGGTTATCGCAAGTTTACCCTACGATTCCCGTACGGCATCCTATTAAGCCGTTCGGGCGCCGTGCAGGCGCCGTAGTAAAAAGGAAATTCCCAAATTCCCAAAAATCTCACGATGTCAGTACGGTGTCTCACGATGCTACAAGGTCATCTCAAGGCCGCCGCAAGGTGTCTCTACGATATGCCTGCGGTGAGTTCCCAATTTTCGAAATCGTCCGGTCTTCAAAAAATTATAACTCCGCGTTAAAAGTTGCCGATAACCTCTACGATGCCCAAAAATCGGCGAAAAAGTCACCGATGTCCGTAGGATGTCGCCAATGCCCGTAGGACATCTTCAAAAACACACATCGTATGGGCGGCTTATCCGCTTACGATGTATTTGTGACTTAGGCATAACTACGATAACGACTATAACTTCAGACTAAATTCTAAGCACGAGAAAATGTTGGGGGCTGATCTCAAAGTTGTATAACAACCTGGGTTTTAGTAGGCTCACAGGGGTTTGTGTAGAATAATCAAATTAAAACATACATGCTATTTATATTGTTGTCTATATATATATATATATATATATACGTTTTATACGTTATATGCATCGCCCTTTCAGACTATTGTTTCTTTATACAGTCTTCGATGCAACCACCCAGACTCGGCTGGAGTTTTAAAGGGGCTTGCCGAATAATGGATCATTAAAAACATTTTGGGAGGAGGGTACACATCAGATGCAGATCCAAGATTTTGGTATTAGTATCTGTGTGTGGGAGGGGCGGAGGATCCTTCGAAGTAAAATGTAGGATCCTTCGAAATAAAATGTTTTTATACATGACGTTTAGTGAATTCTTTTTTTTTCCAGAATAATTGTATGTTAAATCAAATGATGACTAACTGTAGAAATGGCGCGCGCCCCATATAATCCGGCATGCAGAGATTATACTTGTGGGATTTTAGAGGGTGGGGGTGCCGGGTCCTTAGCACATGATATACACACTTTTATCCCATATGTCTTACCCTTAAATTGTCGCCGTAGCCGGGATAGTGAAAAACCTTCTCGCCTCTCACTCCTGCAGGTTTAAATCCCACTGTGAGCTCGAATTGTTCAGTGAGAAAGTGTCAATTCTTAATGATTTTTTGTGGTGGAAAAATATTGATATTTTCTATTTTAGATAGTCTAAATATAATGAATGAAACTAAAATTACCCCTTATTTACAAGAATATTCAATGTGTGTTATCCTAGGTTACTCACCAGGATACATTGAAAGGGACAAACGGCAATTTTGCTTGTTTTTAAGTCGTGATATTCTGTTTTTTTACACATTTGAATAGTGCAAATAAATTGCTTTACATATTCCTAACTGTTGATTATTTTGCACCAATAAATGTATTTAAACCTATGGTAGTACTGAAAACTAAAACTGTACTACCTTTTATTTCAATATCTGACTTTAAATACAAAACCCTGTGGTGTTTTGAAAAACTGAAAGATCGTGCAGCGCGTGCGCTTAGTGCCTTGAATGCACACAAGAACAATCGAATTTATCGGTTAACCCTTACATCGAAATGAATGAGGCCGCCACTATTAAAGGTTAGTTTTTTCTTTTACAATGTATGTTATACATGAGTGCTCATTTATTAAAGATCGCATTTCTTTCGGCGTTTATGCGGTTTTAAACGTTGGTAGTAAATGGCGTAATCCATAAATCGCCTTAACTAGTGCTTTATGGTAATTTGCCACTGATTACCGGCGTTTAAAATCGCATAAACGCGGGAAAAACCACGCGTTTCGTGGATTTTTTCATTTAATACCAGAAAAACCGAATTAACAGCGAGAAAATGCGAATTAATTATTTTATTTACATTGTTTTCCCGTCGCTATAATAGTATCAGCAAACATTCTAATGATAGCAAAAAGTAAAAGAGAAACCACTACTGTCAGTGTCTTTTCATGCAGTGGAATATCCATTTTTTTTAAGACCCACCGGATGCAAGCGCAGTGTCTGCATGCAGTGCGTACAGTTCGTCCACCAATCTCTACCCAGAGTTTTCGTTCCTTGCATACACATACAATGTAATGGCCTCTGGGAGAGATTGTTCGTTCACCTGTTTGAAGCTGAATAACCACTTTCTATGCGTGCCCAGCCGAGCGTAAATAGTCCCACCTACTTGACAAATAAAGTATATTCTAGATTAAGCGCTATAATGTTTCAAAGGAAAGTATCAAGAAATGCAAAAACTATTAAATTAATTAAACCAGTTTACAAAGATGGTACGAAGCGAATATCAACTTTCGTATTTATCGTGTACGGCCGTTTACAACGGTCCACTCTCAAACTCTGTTATTAGGTGAGGCTTAGAAAAGGAAGCATGACGAATAACTGATCGTTTGTAAAAATGATATATTGCTCTGTAAACCATCTCATCATATCACGTATGCCAACTTGTTTAATACATTCCAAAATAATGATGCTTGGCTGTTTGGTTGAATGGTAGTGTACGTTATTTTCAGCACATTTTAGGCTATATAGTTTTGTAGTAGTGGCAGACCATCCACTTTTTCCTACAAGTTCATTTAGTGTCAATAATAAATTCCATTGACCTATATATAGTGAGGTCGAGCATTCAAGGCGTATTGTCTGTTGAGAAAACCCCTCTTTTTTAGTCGGTATTCCTTATCGTAATCCTTACCGTAATCGTTACTGTAGTTAGTTGTACAGGTCTATTGAGACTTGTGAATGTTTTGTCGCTAATATACATATAATAGTAATGATTACATGCTACAGTAGACTGGTTTATGAAAACGTCATTTCAGCAAGTGAAATGGTAACCTTTCAACATTACACAATCTGTGTTTATACCATTTAAGTTTTTCAGACGAGTTCTCTAGGAATTCAAGTAATGCATGCTTATTGTCACTTACATGAGTCACAGTCTGTAAAGCATAGACAGATATAAAACCCATATAAGAGTCAATACTGAATACAAGTATTGAGCCGTGAAGTTGGGACGATTTTATTTGTAATTCAGATGTATACGGTGTTTGTTTAATGTGTATAAACGGTAAATACTTATCTAACGATATCAAGTTGAAATGCATATATGCTATTCAATTACAGAGTTACAATATACTACAGAATCGAGTATAAAGGCTGTTACTTTCGTATTACAAAGCTGTATATATTACACGGCTGGTTATAAGTGGAGCTACCTCCGTTTGGAGATATACGCAAAAGTGCTCCATCGCCACTTCCGAGGGAGTTCCAATGCCAAAAATAAAGGCAAACAATGTGGATATACTTGCTATTTCTTCGTGGTCCGGGAATGCAGTTTCGTGTGGTTATGTTTAAGCATCGCACGCGACCCGTAAACCTTCTCGAAAAATGTCTAAACGCGACCCGTAAACCTTCTCGAAAGGTGTCTAATTTGACGTCAGGGACTTTTAGCCCTTTCGAACTTTGCTGTTTTTCTCAACCTGATCGTCGCCACCGACGTTTTCTACATTTCTTTGCTTATTTACGCTACATATTGACATGAACACATCAAATATCAACCAGTAGGTGTCCGTATATTGCCTGTTGACAAAATAATAACACGGAGAACGTTTTACGGGGAGAAATACGCGATTTTCTAAAAAAGATAGCTCCAATGTCAGAGAGATAGTTCCATTGCTATGGAGATACATGTAGCACCAATAACAACTTCAGGATGTCCATTTTTATATCTGCGCATGACATTCTTGTTTAAAACACGATTTACGTACCAAAATCATTCATACCCTATTGAATATTACCAAAATTATCCGCACTTTATACTTAAAATTTATTTTCTCATTTCTTAGACTTTCAGTTAAAATGTACGGATAATTCTGGTAAAATGCATAAAAGAGTTATGGTGCTTGTCACATATGGTTGTGTAATGATGATAAATACGTATGCCAAGTTTAAAGGGTTTTGGTCAAATGTTGTTTGGAATATGCCTGTACATTCAACATTTTAACTGAAAAATATAATTTAAAAAAACAAAGATTATTCAGACAAAATACAGATCTTGTCATATACCATTTTGTAATGATAAGGAACATGTGTACCAAGTTTAAAGGCTTTGGGATAACGATCTTTTTGGGAAATGAGGAAAATATAAATTAACCAAAAACTTCAACAAAAATGTCAAAACGCGTAGACGAACATACATACATACAGACTAAAATCTGTCAACAACAGACATATTTGCATGAATGTGATGACGTCATACACGAAACCAGTACATAGTTGATGCACCAATGATGTTGGTATGTAAATTGTTTTAAAACAACAAATACACAGTGGTAAAACAATGACGTCCTTGTCATTATTGTTATCTCCAAAGCACTGGAACTATCTCTGTGGCAGTGGAACTATCTCTTTTAAGAAATCTCGTATTTCTCCCCCCTGAACGTTCCCCGTGTTAATATCTTGTCAACAGACAGTATACGGACATCTACAGGTTGATATTTGATGTGTTATGTCGATATGTAACGTAAATAGGCAAACAAATGGGTAAAAACGTCCGTGCCGACGATCAGGTTGAGAAACAACTGCAAAGTTCGAAAGGGCTAAAAGTCCCTCGCGTCAAATTAGGCATCTTTCGAGAATTTGTTTTCGGCGTGTGTGGATTTAAACATAATTCCCGGATTTTTCATATCAAGGCAAATAAAAAGAATTAAGGGTTTATGGCCAAGCATATTTGTAAAAATATGGGTGGGGTATCAACATTTTAGTTTAACATGAAAGACACAATTTTGGATGTGAGCTTGGTAACTGTATGATACCTTGTGTACATACAGTAGATTTTGTCAATTCAGATATACAAAACATAAATTAATGACTTAGTGACACTTACTTTAATTTTCACTTCTTTGGTGCAGTCGAACACATACAAAGGGCAACGATTATCTAAAAAGAAATAGTTCTGTATATAGTGCATTTATGCATTTAGACAGTACAAGAATTATATTTTACAATTGCCACACATTAAATTCACAAATGACCAACTAAATAACAAACCACATTGAAAGTATGTCAAAAATATACATATCATGCCATTTCAAAAAATAGTTCCTTATACACATATGAAACATGTATGGTGTACAATAAAGTCCTTTGGTTTTAGCACAGTGTGAATAACTGATATGAAAGAAAAACTATTATATAATTAAAACAATTTTTAATGCTACTACTGACCTACACTTGGATTGCGTAGTTTGATTGCTATTGTACATTTTGAGACTGTGTTTGGGATTTCAGTTTCACATACTTGTGACTGGATGTTACTAAATTAGTGATAATTGGACACAACACAACAATGCATAACCACAACATGTAACCAGCAATTACATGAATGCACTGGGATATGTAATTGAAATTGATCAGTGTAAGAATCAATATGTTATGACTATTAAAGTGTAATATAAGCATGTTTTTCAACTTTAACACGACCATTCAACATTTGGTACATTAAAATATGTACATATACTGTCAATAAAACATCTAATATGAATTTTAGGCACAGCCTAAGACCGAGCAGAGCTCTTAGTGTTAAAATTAATACTTACACGATATCGGGTCGCATTTTACTCTTAATAATTATTCTATACCATTGTTGTTATTAGTATTGTTAAATGACTTACCTATCTTGAGCTTCTTGTCAATGACAGCATATCAAATCCTGAAATATTTCTGAATTATACAAGAAATGGTTAGCGTACCAGGGGTCATCCGCCAAGTTGTCACTATTGTCTATATGTGTAATAATGACAACTTGCGCATCCATCGCGACGTGCACGCTACCCCTGTTGGATGGCCATTGGCTGATTGAAGTTTCATTGAAATGGTCTGAGAAATAAAGCTACATGTTGTTTTACCAAAACTATTGAAAATGTAGATGAATTACATAAACAGTCAACTTAAAAAACACCGAAACATAAATTATACGTAAATGAAATGACCAATCATAGTTTTGATAAAGCGTCATCAAAATCAGCTGACCAAGCAATGGCCAAGACATTTATAAAATTAGGTGGATAAAGATTTAAAAAAAAATTCATGTTCCTTGAAAGTAATAAATAGCCCTCAATAAAAAGTAATAGCAGTATTAATGACATAGGAGTATATATTTTAGATTTTTGTAATAAATGGTACTAATTTAGAATCCCCTTGATGCACCATCGCTATAAATGAAGAAAATTCTGCTGCATTTCAAGAATATGGAGTATTTCCTTGATCAACTCTAAATTGATATTAATTGAACTACGGTACTAATTTTGGATACACAACTTGTGTTTAACATTGTTTCTGACATCATAATACAGAGTAAATTCCCTATGTGGCAGAAGCAAAAACATTTAAAGCTCTCACCTCATTTTTAACACCATATATATGTTATATATATCCGGTATTAGGTACAAACACACTGTGTAACAAATTATCTTACTGAAAAAAATGCAACTATGCCACGTGTTTATGCACAGAAATTAATCAGCCTAATAATAATGTAAAGAAAAATAAATACTTTTCAGTATTTATTAAAAGAAACAGAAACAAGAGGTCAATGACCTTGAAGCTCTACTGATAGATTTTTGATAGCTAGATCAGCATTCCTGTGAAGTTTCATGAAAATCCGTCAAGTAGTTTCAGAGGAGTAGTCGCTACAAGTTTTCATTATATAACTATATGTAAACAAAGATGGCCGCTGGCGTATTTTCATTATTACCTTCTTGCTCTAGGTACTTTTTTTTTTATATGTTAATCATGGTATTTTGAACGAACTTATTGGTCTTACATTTACAGTGCAGGCCTACGGTGCTATTGCGTTTGGGTGGCGTTGTTTCTACAGGGCCATTGTTCTCATTTTTGTATGTATTATTTACAGTTAGCGACTGTCATGTCACCCACCGTTTAACATATTACATGTCATATTTAAAATATAGAAACGATTGTGGGACAAGTTAAAATACCATAACCCAGTCATATTTCGACATTTAACCCTTAACCCACTACATATATATAATGGACTGTTCTTTCTTTGAATTAATACCATTCCATTTATGTGACAAACGGGTGTTTTGGGGGAAAATAACTGATCAGCAGCCAAACATTGTAAACCCTGATCATCCTGCGAGTTACTCGCAAGTTAAAATACCATAACCCGCTGTTACTGTTCCGATCTGGCTGGTTTTCGAACTTGCTTCCATACCATGGAAGATGAATCCTGCCGAGTTAATCCACCGGTGCTGGTTGATGGGAGCTAGTGACTTTGTGATCAAGGACGGTCTTTATCTAATACCAGTGATGCAGAGATCTGTAATGTTTGATAAAAACTTATTATATATTTTTCAATAACGTAATCTACGCAGTTGAATTTGATGATAAATTATTAACAGTATAATATGGATGTGAAATGTATTATCTTTAATATAGGCCTTATAGGGCAATTAATAATTCATAAATACAAGTTTGTAAGAAAGTATGTCTGTTACTACTGATTGATGCACTGAATAACTTTCAATATATGATTAAAAGAAATATGTCAGGAAAGTTATAATGTCCTGTAAAAAAACAGGTGGAACCGGTAATCCACCTCACAATCTTCAATATTGATTTGCAAGTTATTTGCAAGTTACACATGTGAATGGTAAGCAACTGTGATGCTTTAGGTAATAAAACTATACTTAGCAAAAATAAAAAGTATCCACTTTGTTTTCCTGAAAAATCTGCGGTTCTGTGCGTCGCACTACAAAATCACACCACTCATAGTGTAGAATATTTAATTGCCCTTGAACTTGGTGTTAATATGGATGCCTGGTTTTCAGTGTTATTTTGCCCCCTTTACTTTCTAGACAGAAGCTAGGAAGTTTAATTGAATGTTGTTTAACGGCTCATCAACACAGTATAGGTTATTTAGAGCCGCCCCAGAGAGAGGGGAAGGATACATAGGAATCCGGGAACCTGCCCTTATCTTATTATCGAATAGATTCCTAAGATTCTTTAACGAGCTAGGAGGATAGACCGATACATCCGACGGACGAGGCTAAGGTAAACAGTTTAAGAGCTGCATCTTTTATTGACTTTTTGCTCGTCTGTAAAAGGTTCTTAATTTCAATTAAGCCTTTCTCCCTACATTTTTCCGTTACAACTCCATCTGTCGATGATGCAAGGAAGTTGTGGTCTTTACATATGATTAAACCTTTTGCTTCAACCTCACTGCCAGTATTTCTGTTCTTGTATTCTATTATAGTATTCTGCTCTTGAGTAATACCTCGAATTGTGTGAATATTTCCATGAAAAGTTATATATATCATGGTAGCTACCACTTTGTTTGATGTGTTGGTAGGTCGCCGCTGCATCATCTTTCCGAAATTGGAGCTGGTTAAGCGAACTTTTCATTCAGACCGCCATACTGTTGTTGACGACTGCCCTTTTGAGCTCTGCTCAAAAGTTTCAATTTCTTCATCATTTTTTTTAACTGTCTTGTCTAAAAATTCCTGACATAACTTTCTCAGTTTTTCTGTGCTTACATCTGGTGTATCATCTAATACCCCAGTTCCATAGTCCTTCTTAGCCTTTTTTGTGTTTGATTGCTTTAACGACATAAGCTTCTTCTTTCTTTTTTTCTCTTTCACCTCTGCTTTATTTTTGGACTTCACTGAGCGATTTAACGACATACTCCTTTGCCGAAAGGTCTCAATAAAAGCATGACCTGGTTTCTGTCCAGTTGCCTTCTCAAACGCGATTGGTGACCACGCTGGTCCTAAATTTTTTCGCAAAGCTCCCCCGAAACATCGTGCCTGCCAAGATGCTGCTCCACACCGATTAACAACCTTCCCTCCATCTAACTTCATTCGTATAGCCATCCAACTTTCCGCTAAGTTTGTGGTAAAGTTTCCAATCAACCTAACACTCTTTTCTGCCAATCTATTAAGGAGGTCTGTCACATCCCTTATGATATCCTGAAGTTCGCTATTCTTAAATGTTGACTTGAATGGAAGGCGAGAACTATCCAGTTCTTTGTCAGATGGTAAAGACCAGTATGAACTTTGTTCTTCAAAAATACGGTCAATATCTTTTTCGGGATCTACGTCTCTGTTGTCGTCTGCTGCACTTGGAATTGTAATTTCTTTTTACAAAAATTGCTGCAGTTTTGATGGAAACCAAGAACATGGTGGATAGAGTTGCGTATGTCCTTTGCTAATAATGCTGAATCATTTTCCTTGCTACGCATGCGTATAGCACAACGTACAGCAGTCGTCAAGCGCATTCTATTGACCTTTGTCAACTTCCCCTTCCCTTTGTATTCCGGCTTTTCTACCACAAGGCGTTCTAAACTTGCTCGTAAACATTTACACGCATGATTTGCGCACTCTAACGTTGTGACATGTGCACCCCATATAGGCACTTTCTCCTGTATCTGGGAGTAAACAGAACTGTCTCCATCTGCTTTGTAAATTTTTCTCACTAACTGATAAGGTCCACACTTACTGTTTTCTTTTTCTACTACAACTTCTTTTTCCTCCGTCTTCAACAGTAATTCCTTCCTATTTTTCCGACTTTGAAAACTGTGTCTACCACATGGCTGGTTAAATTTCGTGCGTCTGCTTTTATTTGTTTTGCTACCCATGACTACAAATTAAGCATGTCTTACTTAAACAACAATAAGAAAATAATATTTAATCAATGTCATTATTTTGTATTTCATGGCAACTGATTGAAAACGCATTCTGATTGATTCCATTCATTATCACTGTATATATATCCACTTATAATATATCCATGGGTAGCAAAACAAATAAAAGCAGACGCAGGAAATTTAACCATCTAATAAAACATGCTTTGTACGGTGAACGGATATGGCCATGTGCTAATAATTTCATTTGAAATATTGTTTCTTGTGAAAGGATATAATTTATAACACACTGAGAAGTTCTTGAAGACTGAAAAGGATAGTAACGTTTAATGTTTGTCTTCAATCTGTTTTTTTTGTTCCCATAGTCTCTTATCGCTATTGATTTTGCCACGTCACTGAGTACTTGCATTTTGACTTTCTAATATGTTTTGTTATATTCATATATACATGATGCGGTTTTAAAACAGCAAACAAGTTGAAAGGTTGAAAATGGTTCAAAACACAAAGCTGAGGTTCTGTACCATATTCATAGTATGTGTCACACGTATGTTTTTCTTTTAAGCACACATTGACGAAATATAAACCCTATCCAGTTTTTGGGACACTATTTTGACTTACCAGTTTCTGTAATGGGAAGCTTGAAAATATTAAGTTCGAATTGTCAAAGAATTTGCATGTACCTCATGAATGCAAATATTTGATTCTAAATTAAAAGAAATAGCCATTTAAAAAGAGTATGAAAGGAGAAATTTGGAGATTGCCGAACACGATAAATACAAAATATTGAATGCACGGGTTCAGCAGAACTCCATATTTTTAAAATGTCAAAAGTACAGAAATTTGAGCCATCCCGAATATGGTATGCATATGACGCTGAATAGGGAACCTTCTAGGAGGTATTTTCACACCATTCCATGGCCAGCGGCGTATGGTCCCAGTTTCTAACAAAATGCTGTTTCAGACCCACATTTATAAATATATAAAACCTATTTCAAACCCATATATATTTTACATTTACCAAGGACAAAACCGAAACAGAAAACTGTAAAGTGCTACCTTAGCAAAATTTGTTTGTAGCAATAAATGAAGGATTGAGGGGAAGGAGATTTAAACAACTGTCAAAGGAAATGACATTATTTTGTCATTTTAGAAACAAAGTATTTGGTTGTGCGATATTGTTAGAATACAAACACGCAACATATATAACGAAGATTTAAAAACAAAGATGATGACCGATTCATTATACGAATGAAAGTCTTACTTCTATCTCCTTTAATCATGTTAATTATGTTTATTGTATTGTTAATTGTGCAAATTATATAATGTGAAAAGTTAAAGGTAAACACGGAAATCTTTTTTAAAAACTAGCGGCGGGACGTTAGTTTTTCTACATAAATTGCATTTGATATATCATTAATATTAATTATAAAAATTGTATATTAAATCAAATAGTTTTTGCATATTACTAACTGTTGATTACATTTCACCAGTAATACACGCAAACCTATGCTAGAAAAGCGAAGAAAATTTGAAAACTCAAAACTGTATTTAAATATATGCAAGCAGGTTTAAAGTCAAAAAGATACTGGATAAATAAATCGAAAGGCTACTTTTAATGCTGGATAAAGACTTTAAGATTGCAATGTGTCCCTTTAATGTCATATGTTTTACTGCCTTAAAGGGAAAAGGCTACGTGAAGAGAAATTGATATCAGATTGAATTTAAATTTTAGTGAATTATATGTACAACTGATAACCATATAACCACCATAAATTATCATTAACATTTACGATGTATACAATGAGAGGTTTCTACACCAAACTATATCATTAAAACATTTGAATTTGAAAGAATATTAAAGCCACTTTAATGAATTGGCACATTTAAATACATATTAGGGTCATGGTTTAACTTTAAAAATGTCGTTATATAAATTGCATATTCTTTTAAAAGGTGTTTCGGCGAATTAAGACATTCGACGAACATGCAGCCTCCCTAATGTACGTTTGCTTCCACTGCTGCTGTGTTGCAACTGATGCTACTCCTACTACTGATTGAATCTTATTCTACTCTATTTAATATTCTTCACTACTACTGCTAAGAAGTACTTATTTCTACTATCAATAACACTACCATCTCCACGTAAGCTACTATTACTAATGCCAGTTTTAATACTACTATCCTACTACTACCAGACTACTGCAACTTCTACTGTTACTCCTCCTCCTCCATCATCACCTTCTCCATCTCCTCCTCCTCCTCTTCCTCCTCCACCACCTCCTCCACCTCATCCTCCTACTCCTTTTCCTCCTCCTCCTCCTCCTCCTACTTCTACTACTACTACTACTACTACTACTCTACTACTACTACTACGACTACTACTGCTACTACTCTTTCTGATGCCACTACTTCTACTCCTACTACTGCTTCCACTATACTACTACTACTACTATTGAATTTGCTACTACTACTACTACTACTACTACTATAACTACTACTGCTACTACTGCTACTGCTCCTACTGCTACTACTGTTATTACTACTATTACTACTACTACTACGGCTACTACTACTACTACTGCTACTACGCTTCCTGAAGCCACTACTTATACTCCTACTACTGCTGCCACAATACTACTACTACTACTACTATTGAATTTACTACTACTACTTCTACTACTACTATAACTACTAGTACTACTACTACTGCTACTACTGCTACTGCTACTGCTACTACTACTACTACTATTGAATTAATACTACTACTATAACTACTACTACTACTACTACTACTACTGCTACTGCTACTACTACTACTACTACTACTACTACTACTACTGCTGCTGCTACTACTACTACTACTACTACTACTACTGCTACTACTACTACTACTACGGCTACTACTACTACTACTACTACTGCTGCTGCTACGCTTCCTGATGCCACTACTTCTACTCCTACTACTGCTGCCACAATACTACTACTACTACTACTATTGAATTTACTACTACTACTTATACTACTACTATAACTACTAGTACTACTACTACTGCTACTACTGCTACTGCTACTGCTACTACTACTACTACTATTGAATTAATACTACTACTATAACTACTACACCTACTACTACTACTACTGCTACCAGGGGCGGATCCAGGATTTCAGCTTAGGGGGGGCGTAAGATTTTGGTAAATTTTCGGGTCCGTTTCTAGCCTCATAAAACGGTTGCGGTAGTGCATTGATAGGGTAAAAAAGTCCGTTTTCAAATAAAAGGAATTATCAATGTGTTAATTAAACCACTCATTAGCCAATATTCGTCGAGCGAGCGAAGCGAGGGAAAAAAAAATGTTATCCTGAGGGCGTGCATCGAAATTGTTTGATATTTTATCTACAGTAACATGGACATACATGTATGAATAAAAAAAGTCCGTTTTCAAATAAAAGGATTTAACAATGTGTTAATTAAACCACTCATTAGCCATTATGCGTCGAGCGAGCGAAAAAAAAAATATACTGAGGGCGTGCATCGAAATTGTTTGATATTTTATCTACAGTAACATGGACATACATGTATGAATAAAAAAAAAGTCCGTTTTCAAATAAAAAGATTTAACAATGTGTTAATTAAACCACTCATTAGTCATTATGCGTAGAGCGAGCGAAGCGAGCGAGAATTTTTTTATACTGAGGGCGTGCATCGAAATTGTTTGATATTTTATCTACAGTAACATGAACATACATGTATGAATAAAAAAGTCCGTTTTAAAATAAAAGGTTTTAACAATTTGTTAATTAAACCACTCATTAGCCATTATGCGTCAAGCGAGCGAAGCGAGCAAAAAAAATAAATACTGAGGGTGTGCATCGAAATTGTTTGATATTCTATCTACAGTAACATGGACATGTATGAATAAAAAAAGTCCGTTTTCAAATAAAAGGATTTAACAATGTGTTAATTAAACCAATCATTAGCCATTATGCGTCGAGCGAGCGAGAACATTTTTTATACTGAGGGCGTGCATCAAAATTGTTTGATATATTATCTACAGTAACATGGACATACATGTTTGAATAAAAAAGTCCATTTACCAATAAAAGGATTTAACAATGTGTTAATTAAACCACTCATTAGTCATTATGCGTAGAGCGAGCGAAGCGAGCGAGAAATTTTTTAATACTGAGGGCGTGCATCGAAAGTGTTTGATATTATATCTACAGTAACATGGACATACATGTATGATCCGGAATCTTTAGGGGGGGGGGGGGGGGGGGGGGCGCGCGCCGGGTGCGCCCCCCCCCCCCCTGGATCCGCTAGTGGCTACTGCTACTACTACTGTTACTACTACTACTACTACTACTACTACTACTACTACTACTACTACTGCTGCTACTACTACTACTACTACTACTACTGCTACTACTACTACTACTACGGCTACTACTACTACTACTGCTGCTGCTACGCTTCCTGATGCCACTACTTCTACTCCTACTACTGCTGCCACAATACTACTACTACTACTACTATTGAATTCACTACTACTACTTCTACTACTACTATAACTACTAGTACTACTACTACTGCTACTACTGCTACTGCTACTGCTACTACTACTACTACTATTGAATTAATACTACTACTATAACTACTACTACTACTGCTACTACTACTGTTACTACTACTACTACTACGGCTACTACTACTACTACTACTACTACTACTACTACTGCTGCTTACTACTACTACTACTACTACTACTGCTACTACTACTACTACTACGGCTACTACTACTACTACTACTACTGCTGCTGCTACGCTTCCTGATGCCACTACTTCTACTCCTACTACTGCTGCCACAATACTACTACTACTACTACTATTGAATTTACTACTACTACTACTACTACTACTACTACTACTGCTACTACTACTACTACTACGGCTACTACTACTACTACTACTACTACTCCTACTACTGCTTCCACAATACTACTACTACTACTACTATTGAATTTACTACTACTACTTCTACTACTACTATAACTACTAGTACTACTACTACTACTACTACTGCTACTACTACTACTACTACGGCTACGACTACTACTACTACTACTACTACTACTACTACTACTGCTGCTACTACTACTACTACTACTGCTACTACTACTACTACTACGGCTACTACTACTACTACTACTACTACTACTACTACTACTACTACTGCTGCTACTACTACTACTACTACTACTACGACTACTACTACTACTACTACTACTACTACTACTGCTGCTACTACTACTACTACTACTACTGCTACTACTACTACTACTACGGCTACTACTACTACTACTACTACTACTACTACTACTACTACTACTACTACTACTACTACTACTACTACTACTGCTGCTGCTACCACTACTACTACTACTACAACTGCTGCTGCTACTACTACTACTACTACTACTACTGCTGCTACTACTACTACTACTACTACTACTACTACTACTGCTACTACGCTTCCTGATGCCACTACTTATACTCCTACTACTGCTACTATTTAAGTTTCTGCTACTACTACTACTACCACTACTACTACTACTACTACTATAACTACTACTACTACTACTACTACTACTACCACTACTACTGCTACTGCTACTACAACTACTTCTACTACTACAATCACTGCAACTACCGTGTCTGTCATTACTACTACCATTTCAACTACTACCGGCGAAGCCCTCTTGCAGTAACGCGAGTATCAAAACGTATTTGTTTTCAAAACATACTATGGGATTTTTATTTTCGTCAGGTTTCGCGCCGCCATTTTCAATCTGCAGGCTGGACAGCAAACGTCAAATGATCAAATATTTAGGCAAACAACGTAGAAGACCAGTCAATTTCGTACGTTTATAATTGTCTGTTTTTTGTTTTCGGTCTTAAGTTTGAGTTTTCCGTGTAAGTGATACGTTTAATTACAAAAAATATAACATTATATAAATACTTACTGTAAGCTTACTTTAAAAAAAAAATATTTATCGAAATAAAATACAATGTGATCGCATGGTGGGTCACGTGATCGAAACATCATCACGTGTTCACAAACGCATAAAGTGATGACGTCTAAAATTCGCGTGATACTATTCCCCGGTTGATTCCCATTAATTCCCGGTTGAAAAGGGATGACAAATGCCTTTATTTATGTATTCATTTTTTTTCATAATCACTAATAAAATTGTTGGAAGAAAAGAATAGATTAATTAAGTCCTAAATATTGGTTTCAAGTTGAAGCTCTTGATGTCTACTAATATATAATATAAGGTAAAAGGTTAATATTGTTAAAACGTGAATGTTTTACAAAACAATGTATGAACAACAATTTCATTTTTCTCTTAGGATTTGACTTCAAAAGTGGGCCATATTTATGTGAAGGCCACGAAGTTGCCCGACATGCTATGGGTCTCCGGAGGCATTCAGTACATGATCCCGCCTTAATTCCATTAGGCGATGGGAAAGCTTAAATTAATCGGATTTTATAACGGATATTTTGACAATAAAACAAGTTTAAATACATTTTTTTGCTGAAAAGTTGTGATAACCTGCTTAAAATTACCTATTAAATGTTTTAATCTTACGATATGCAAACTTTTTAAACCGAAATTAAGGTTTTATTTCATACCAAAACCAACCCCGTTTTCGCTTCTTGGTGTAGGGGTTGAATGGGGTATGAACGTTAATACTTGGACCATGTAATGCCATTGACATATCTAACAGTGTTGGCTTGTAACCGTGGTAATAACATGAACTAGGACCATAGGCCCTATATTCTCTGCTACTTTGACTAATTGTGGTCAGATTTTAAGACATGTCATTTTTTTTCTAATTCCTTTTCCTCCTGACAAGCTTTCAGGGCTTTGCTCGTAATTTATTTGGCTTGTTGCAGTACTTTCTGACTATGCTTCCATTGCTAGCATTCTGTCAGAGGTTTTGAACATGTTCCGCTTGCTCGCTGTCCTTAATTCTGCTCAGAACACTTCTGTGCTTCCCTTGCAATACAAATGCATTATCAGATGAATATGTACATAATGCACTGCTCCCATGATATTTCCTTAACCTTATCTCTTATCCTGCATAACTTGGTCAAGCTTTTCAAATGCAGATGCTGCATCCCAAATGTGTCTAATGAAAATAATCAATCTCGGATAAAATGTATCCTCTTCATCATTACTGCCATCTGTGGCAATGCCATTGCCACAAAATAATCTCGAGTAGAGCGTATTGATCGTACACAGCTCTTGTAAGCACCTGTCAGTCACACGCTAATACATTGTTCAGTTGAAACCAATTCACAATGTCCATGATATATTCAGGTAACACGGAAAAGCATGCAATTTTAAGTGGCCGACAGCCATACCACTGAGATTTACCCTTTGCATTAACCATTCACACATTCTTCAACACTCGTAAAAGCAATTGCACCATTATTATGTGTGTAGTTTGTGTTCGTCCAGAGCGATACCTTTGGGCAATTTTAGATTTTGGAAACATTGTGTAGAAAAGGGGACCAGCATGATTACTAATTGTGATTGGCAAGTTATGTTCTACCACAAATTAATAGCATTACATATTTGGAGGTGGGTGACAAGACAGTCGCTAAACTTTCATTTATTATTGACACTAAATATATTTAAATTAATTAATAGGATTACATATTTGAAGGTAGGACAATGGCTAACCTTTACTTTACCTACCTTAAATTAATTTTATGGTGGGTGAGACAATGACTGATTCAATATCACTATGGAATAACATATTTGGAGATGGGTGAGATTACAGTCGCTAATTACTTTTTATTTATTATTAATATTAAATATAAAGGAATTCAAAATAAATTAGTATTGCAAGTTGGGTGACATGATAGTCACTAACATTTTCATTAACAAGACATCCTTCAAAACAGAGTCAGACATGAAACATCATACACACTGTTACAATTCTGAAACAAAGACAGCCTGTACACATGATGGCAAGTTGAACATGGCACAGACTTAATTGTTAAGGTAATTGCATCCAGTTTGAATGTGTATGTCTATCGCTGTTCAGTTTAATTGAAATTTGAGATCCAGAGACTTGAAATCACTATTTTTATTTATTACTTAACTTCCAGTGTGGGGTGTATTAAAGTAAAACCCACAAACTTTTTATAATGTGCACTAGTGTGATAAATATGCGAATGTAGGCCGAATCATTGTTCTTTCGTTTCCGTTCAGCTCAATGTGCATTTAAAATACCGGATTATGGAAATCAACGAGGTAGTACCGTTTGGTCTATGAAAGTCAAAATATGACGTCATCATACACACATACGACGTCATCATACGACAACGTTATATAGGCAGCTACAAGTAATAGATAGAGTCTGCTCTCAGCGAGTTGGCTTATTTAAACACCGAGATGGGCGTAGCCCATCGAGGTGTTTAAATAACCAACGAGCTGAGACAGACTCTATCTTTTTTGTAGCATGGTGTACTTAGTAACACTGTGACGTCATAGTGACCGTACTCTAAATTCCAATATCCGGTAGTTGTAGTACGGTATAACCACGCCCCTTTAGTTAACCTAAATTAAACGATTTAATGCTCTGCATTCACCAAAGGAAATGTCACCGACCATGCTACAATAATATTTGTTCTTATGTGTTTTTTTTTAAATTTTATTATAAAAAGAATCGCACATTCGTGCTTATCTTATATTACTGAATTTATTAAACTCATTTGATAAAATTTACTATATATACAGTTTTTTGCTTAACCCAGCGTCACATCATATATTTTAACCAACTTTTTTGAATAAATTCAATATTAAACATGCTCTCATGTAAGATCCTCCATTTCATATTCTTTAAAAACATTTAGCTTCTTGAGGTTTTGCCTTGTTCATATCATACTATAAGTACTCAAATAACGTTAAAACATAGGTAATTAATACTTTAGACTTTTATGATATTTCCGCGATCTTAAGGATACAGCACTTTAATAAAACGAACTATATATAATATATATGATCTTCTTAGATTTTACACCGTTTCTCTCTCTCTCTCTCTCTCTCTCTCTCTCACACACACACACATACACATCCCCTGTCTGAAAATGTACAATCATGATTATCATGATTTAACAATGGCGTAAACGGTAGACGCAAGCTCATTTACTTATTGTGTTGCTTCTCCACAGCTGTACCACAACCAGGAAGAATTCTAGAAGGAAGAACATGTAGCAGCTCTTTGTTAATCGTGGTAGTATTGGGAAGCTTGCTGCAGTCTCTGTGTCTTGTGCTCGGGGAAGAAACTTGCATGACGGGTGTCTCAAATTACACGAAACCAATTTGGTATATCATTTATGTTTTTAGACTGACTCTCGTCTCAGTGGTTAGTTTTTTTTTGTTTTTTTGGGGGGGAATCGGAATCAAAATCGAATCTTAAATACTAAAAATTGCTATCAGTTTTTTTCTGAATAATTGTGAACCACTCATGTTTTGAAACCAAAAAAATCCAAAGCGGACTTAATTCAGACACACATAAGGAATATAAGAATATTTCATGGGTATCAGGTGAAGATAGGGAATTCCAACCCGAGGTATAAGTGTTTTAATCGGAACTGAGGCTCTGCCGAGGTTCCGATTAAAACACTTATACCGAGGGTTGGACTTCCCTATCTGAACCGAATACCTATGATAAATTCTTTTAATTGCATATCAGACACATGTTGTGCGTTGACGCCGCCAGCTACTAACCTTTTGCAAGTCTATTATTTTTTTATGCTATTATTAAAATGAATCAAATTTTAATTTATTATTATATATATTATATATTATATTTTTATCGATTTTTAAAACCATATTTTTATTTTTTCAGGAAAGAACACACAGTCAATATTTCGAGAATAAATTCGAGGACAGTTATGATCAACCCCGATTGTAGTAGTTTCTTAGAAAGGATCTGTGGTATTTTTGGATTTTGTGAACACTGTAAAACTAAATACAAGTAAGTTACAAGTTCAAACTTCTACTACTGTTTTGAAGAAGTTTATTATTCGTCGCTCATTTTTTGCCGTTTTGCTGGTAAGAAATGAAGGCAACCTATTTGTTGTTAAAATCAGTCGGTACATTCGATGACAGTTACGATCAACCCGATCAACCCCGATTGTAATATTTTCGAAAAGATCTGTGGATTCTTTAGACTTTGTGATGACTGTAAAACGAAATACAGGTAAGTTACAAGTTTAAACTTCTACTACTGTTTTGAAGAAGTTTATTGTTCGTCGCTCATTTTTTGCCGTGTTGCTGGTAAGAAATGAAGGCAACCTATTTGTTGTTAAAATCAGTCGGATCTGCATCTACTGTGAACTATTACAAGTTGTATTCATACATGTTTTGTACATTAATTACACGAATACTAATGTAAATTAGATTTTATTTATAGTGGGTGTTTAATCAGCTATTTCTTTCTTACTCCGGTTGATTAAAGGCCGTTGCACATCTTAACACGAACTGCGTAATATATACTACTGTTGTGGCAAGAGAAACATGATACAACATATCACAGGCCCGCCAGAAAATGCCCAACGCATTGATATGTTCGTACTTCAAATTGGGTGCGTAATACCCAGGTTACGAAACATCCATTTGCTCAGACTTACAACTTTTATTCTAGTAAAATGCCGAGATTAACAAATCGTAGAGTACTTTGATTGTATTCCACATATTTTATTTAAAATCTTTAGAAAACACTGCAGTTTGATTGACAAATCCCCATGGCAGCTTTCTAGACCCGGGATAAACAGAGCCAGCCACTGCGGCGGGGCAAAATTCTCGTAAACGTTATCATGCTAATACACAGATGTTTTAGTGTGTTATAGATAGAGGGAAGAAATTAAAACATACTTATTCACATGAGCAATCTGTAGGATCTTTCAAAATATCTGCTTCTTCTATTCCTTTTTTACTTGGCAGCAATAACTGGTAAGGTAACGGTAGGTAATTCAATATTGCAAAGCAAAAACAGATTAGTCACGAAATCATAAGCTGGTAGGCGTTACGAAATAGCAGTTCTTTTACTAGCAAACACACTATCCCTAGAACAAATAAATCATTTATAACAATATTCATATAAATCAATTTATAGTGTTTTTATATCCTGGTCCACTTATCCCATTTGAAAAGATTATATCAACTATGGCAAGCTAATTCATGCAATAGAACGTTGCACGCAACATTCGTTGTTGAATGTAACGGATTTTCATAATGTTTATATTTCAATTTAACACTCATTGTGATATTCCAAATCATGTCCAGCTCATAAGTTTAAAATACCCAACGCAGAACTGCCTTTGTACAAAATATTAGCTTTTCTGAGGTTGATTCGACCAAAAGGTAAAATTTTTTAATCAATAGTTTGTGTTTGTTTGTACACAGTAAATTGTACTTTTATATTTCCTAATAATACATAGTCACATCTAGAGGCCAACATTCTCGTAAAATATGCTGCAATATATGCATACACTAATAGAATTAAACATGTGTATGTTGTCGTTTAGGAGAGCGTATTGCATCAGTTATGAACACAGGAATAGTTCGTTCGAAACGTATGAGGTTACGTGCTGTTATGGTTATACGAACAAAAATGGTACATGCACATTGGGTAAGTATTAACTTTATTTTTATTTAGGTGTCTCAAAACAACATTCTTTAGGTTTACAATATATTTTTCTTAGGGAAAACAACGCATTTATTTGGATATTTCAATATTCAAGTGCGTTATTGGACTGTGACGCAAGTTACTAATTACAGATGAGTATGCGCTTCTTATTTATTCGT
>JAWPHD010021133.1:0-29272 GCA_037043455.1 Cyrtodaria siliqua | reverse complement strand
AAATATATATTCCGTTTTTACGCATATATATTCAGTTCTTACGCATATATTCAGTTCTTACGCATATATATTCAGTTCTTACACATATATATTCAGTTCTTACGCATATATATTCAGTTCTTACACATATATATTCCGTTCTTACGCATATATATTCAGTTCGTACACATATATATTCAGTTCTAACACATATATATTCAGTTCTTACACATATGTATTCAGTTCTTACGCATATATATTCCGTTCTTACGCATATATATTCAGTTCTTACACATAAATATTCAGTTCTTACGCATATACATTCCGTTCTTACGCATATATATTCCGTTCTTACGCATATATATTCAGTTCTTACACATATATATTCAGTTCTTACGCATATATATTCTGTTCTTACGCATATATATTCAGTTCTTACACATATATATTCATTTCTTACACATATATATTCCGTTCTTACGCATATATATTCCATTCTTACGCATATATATTCCGTTCTTACGCATATATATTCCGTTCTTACACATATATATTCAGTTCTTACACGTATATATTCAGTTCTTACCCATATATATTCCGTTTTTAGGCATATATATTCCATTTTAACGCATATATATTCCGTATTTAGGCATATATTCAGTTCTTACGCATATATTCAGTTCTGACTCATATATATTCATTCTTACGCATATATATTCAGTTTTTACACATATCTATTCATTTCTTACACAATTATATTCCGTTCTTACAAATATATATTAAGTTCTTACACATATATATTCAGTTCTAACACATATATATTCAGTTCTTACACATATATATTCAGTTCTGACACATATATATTCAGTTCTTACAAATATATATTCCGTTCTTACGCATATATATTCAGTTCTTACGAATATATTCAGTTCTTACGCATATATATTCAGTTCTTACACATATATATTCAGTTCTTACACATATATATTCAGTTCTTACGCATATATATTCAGTTCTTACTCATATATATTCCGTTCTTACGCATATATATTCCGTTCTTACACATATATATTCCGTTCTTACACATATCTATTCAGTTCTTACACATATATATTCAGTTCTTACACGTACATATTCAGTTCTTACCCATATATATTCCGTTTTTTACACATATATATTCCGTTCTTACGCATATATAATGCGTTTTTACGCATATATTCAGTTTTTACGCATATATTCAATTCTTACGCATATATACTCCGTTCTTACACATTTATATTAAGTTCTTACACATATATATTCAGTACTTAGACATATATATTCAGTTATTACACATATATATTCAGTTCTAACACATATGTATTCAGTTCTTAAAAATATATATTCCGTTCTTACGCATATATATTCAGTTCTTACGCATATATTCAGTTCTTACGCATATATATTCAGTTCTTACACATATATATTCAGCTCTTACGCATATATATTCAGTTCTTACACATATATATTCCGTTCTTACGCATATATATTCAGTTCTTACACATATATATTCAGTCCTAACTCATATATATTCAGTTCTTACACATATATATTCAGTTCTTACTCATATATATTCCGTTCTTACGCATATATATTCAGTTCTTACACATATATATTCAGTTCTTACGCATATATATTCCGTTCTTACGCATATATATTCAGTTCTTACACGTATATATTCATTTCTTACACATATATATTCCGTTCTTATGCATATATATTCAGTTATTACACATATATATTCAGTTCTTACACATATATATTCAGTTCTTACACATATATATTCCGTTCTTACGCATATATATTCAATCTTACACATACATATTCAGTTCTTACACATATATATTCAGTTCTTACACATATATATTCAGTTCTTACTCATATATATTCCGTTCTTACGCATATATATTCCGTTCTTTACACATATATATTCAGTTCTTACACGTATATATTCAGTTCTTACACATATATATTCAGTTCTTACACTTATATATTCAGTTCTTACCCATATATATCCGTTCTTACGCATATATATTCCGTTCTTACGCATATATATTCCGTATTTACGCATATATTCAGTTCTTACGCATATATTCAGTTCTTACTTATATATATTCGTTCTTACGCATATATATTCAGTTCTTACACATATATATTCATTTCTTACACAATTATATTCCGTTCTTACACATATATATTAAGTTCTTACACATATATATTCAGTTCTTACACATATATAATCAGTTCTTACACATATATATTCAGTTCTGAAACATATATATTCAGTTCTTACAAATATATATTCCGTTCTTACGCATATATATTCAGTTCTTACGAATATATTCAGTTCTTACGCATATATATTAAGTTCTTACACATATATATTCAGTTCTTACACATATATATTCAGTTCTTACGCATATATATTCAGTTCTTACTCATATATATTCCGTTCTTACGCATATATATTCCGTTCTTACACATATATATTCAGTTATTACACATATATATTCAGTTATTACACATATATATTCAGTTCTTACACGTATATATTCAGTTCTTACCCATATATATTCCGTTCTTACGCATATATATTCCGTTCTTACGCATATATATTCCGTTTTTACGCATATATTCAGTTCTTACGCATATATTCAGTCCTTACGCA
Source organism: Cyrtodaria siliqua (assembly GCA_037043455.1). Classification (NCBI taxonomy): domain Eukaryota; kingdom Metazoa; phylum Mollusca; class Bivalvia; order Adapedonta; family Hiatellidae; genus Cyrtodaria; species Cyrtodaria siliqua. The sequence continues at coordinate 26,586 of JAWPHD010021133.1, read as the reverse complement.
AATATACTCCGTTCTTACACATATATATTCAGTTCTTACACATATATATTCAGTTCTTACACATATATATTCCGTTCTTACTAATATATATTCCGTTTTTACGCATATATATTCAGTTCATACGCATATATTCAGTTCTTACGCATATATATTCAGTTCTTACACATATATATTCAGTTCTTACGCATATATATTCAGTTCTTACACATATATATTCAGTTCTTACACATATATATTCAGTTCTTACGCATATATTTTCAGTTCTTACGCATAAACATTCAGTTTTTACACATATATATTCAGTTCTTACACATATCTATCCAGTTCTTACACATATATATACAGTTCTTACACCTATATATTCAGTTCTTACACATATATATTCAGTTCTTACGCATATATATTCAGTTCTTACGCATATATTCATTTCTTACGCATTGATTTTCAGTTTTTACACATATATATTCAGTTGTTACACATATATATTCAGTTCTTACACATATATATTCAGTTCTTACACATATATATTCAGTTCTTACACATATATATTCAGTTCTTACACATATATATTCCGTTCTTACGCATATATATTCAGTTCTTACACATATATATTCCGTTCTTACGCATATATATTCCGTTCTTACACATATATATTCAGTTCTTACACGTATATATTCAGTTCTTACACATATATATTCAGTTCTTACACTTATATATTCATTTCTTACCCATATATATCCGTTCTTACGCATATATATTCCGTTCTTACGCATATATATTCCGTATTTACGCATATATTCAGTTCTTACGCATATATTCAGTTCTTACTTATATATATTCGTTCTTACGCATATATATTCAGTTCTTACACATATATATTCATTTCTTACACAATTATATTCCGTTCTTACACATATATATTCAGTTCTTACACATATATATTCAGTTCTTACACATATATATTCAGTTCTGACACATATATATTCAGTTCTTACAAATATATATTCCGTTCTTACGCATATATATTCAGTTCTTACGAATATATTCAGTTCTTACGCATATATATTAAGTTCTTACACATATATATTCAGTTCTTACACATATATATTCAGTTCTTACGCATATATATTCAGTTCTTACTCATATATATTCCGTTCTTACGCATATATATTCCGTTCTTACACATATATATTCCGTTCTTACACATATATATTCAGTTATTACACATATATATTCAGTTCTTACACGTATATATTCAGTTCTTACCCATATATATTCCGTTCTTACGCATATATATTCCGTTCTTACGCATATATATTCCGTTTTTACGCATATATTCAGTTCTTACGCATATATTCAGTCCTTACGCAAATATACTCCGTTCTTACACATATATATTCAGTTCTTACACATATATATTCAGTTCTTACACATATATATTCCGTTCTTACAAATATATATTCCGTTTTTTACGCATATATATTCTGTTCATTACGCATATATTCAGTTCTTACGCATATATATTCAGTTCTTACACATATATATTCAGTTCTTACGCATATATATTCAGTTCTTACACATATATATTCAGTTCTTACACATATATATTCAGTTCTTACGCATATATTTTCAGTTCTTACGCATAAACATTCAGTTTTTACACATATATATTCAGTTCTTACACATATCTATTCAGTTTCTTACACATATATATACAGTTCTTACACCTATATATTCAGTTCTTACACATATATATTCAGTTCTTACGCATATATATTCAGTTCTTACGCATATATTCATTTCTTACGTATTGATTTTCAGTTTTTACACATATATATTCAGTTGTTACATATATATATTCAGTTCTTACACATATATATTCAGTTCTTACACATATATATTCAGTTCTTACACATATATATTCAGTTCTTACACATATATATTCCGTTCTTACGCATATATATTCAGTTCTTACACATACATATTCAGTTCTTACACATATATATTCAGTTCTTACACATATATATTCAGTTCTTACTCATATATATTCCGTTCTTACGCATATATATTCCGTTCTTACACATATATTTTCAGTTCTTACACGTATATATTCAGTTCTTACACATATATATTCAGTTCTTACACAAATATATTCAGTTCTTACCCATATATATCCGTTCTTACGCATATATATTCCGTTCTTACGCATAGATATTCAGTTCTTACACATATATATTCCGTTCTTAATCATATATAATCCGTATTTACGCATATATTAAGTTCTTATGCATATATTCAGTTCTTACTTATATATATTCGTTCTTACGCATATATATTCAGTTCTTACGCATATATCTTCATTTCTTACACAATTATATTCCGTTCTTACCATATATATTCAGTTCTTACACATATATATTCAGTTCTTACACATATATATTCAGTTCTGACCCATATATATTCAGTTCTTACAAATATATATTCCGTTCTTACGCATATATATTCAGTTCTTACGAATATATTCAGTTTTTTACGCATATATATTCAGTTCTTACACACATATATATTCAGTTCTTACACATATATATTCAGTTCTTACGCATTTATATTCAGTTCTTACTCATATATATTCCGTTCTTACGCATATATATTCCGTACTTACACATATATATTCAGTTCTTACACATATATATTCAGTTCTTACACGTATATATTCAGTTCTTACCCATATATATTCCGTTCTTACGCATATATATTCCGTTCTTACGCATATATATTCCGTTTTTACGCATATATTCAGTTCTTACGCATATATTCAGTTCTTACGCATATATACTCCGTTCTTACAAATATATATTCAGTTCTTACACATATATATTCAGTACTTACACATATATATTCAGTTCTTACACATATATATTCAGTTCTCACACATATATATTCCGTTCTTACAAATACATATTCCGTTTTTACGCATATATATTCAGTTCTTACGCATATATTCAGTTCTTACGCATATATATTCAGTTCTTACGCATATATATTCAATTCTTACACATATATATTCAGTTCTTACGCATATATATTCAGTTCTTACACATATATATTCCGTTCTTACGCATATATATTCAGTTCTTACACATATATATTCAGTTCTTACACATATATATTCAGTTCTTACACATATGTATTCAGTTCGTTCTTACGCCTATATATTCCGTTCTTACGCATATATATTCCGTTCTTACGGAATTATATTTCGTTCTTACGCATATATATTCAGTACTTACGCATATTTATTCAGTTCTTACACATATATATACAGTTCTTACGCATATTTTCAGTTCTAACGCATATATATTCAGTTCTTACACATATATATTCAGTTCTTACACATATATATTCCATTCTTACTCATATATACTCCGGTCTTACACATATATATTCAGTTCTTACACATATATATTCCGTTCTTAGACATATATATTCAGTTCTTACACATATATATTCAGTTCTTACACATATATATTCAGTTCTTACACATATATATTCATCACTTACACATAAATATTCAGTTCTTACACATATATATTCCGTTCTTACGCATATATATTCAGTTCTTACACATATATATTCAGTTCTTACACATATATATTCAGTTCTTACACATATATATTCCGTTCTTACGCATATATATTCCGTTCTTACGCATATATATTCAGTTCTTACACATATATATTCCGTTCTTACACATATATATTAAGTTCTTACACATATATATTCAGTTCTTACGCATATATAATCAGTTCTTACACATATATATTCAGTTCTTACACATATATATTCAGTTCTTACACATATATATTCCGTTCTTACACATATATATTCAGTTCTTACAAATATATATTCCGTTCTTACGCATATATATTCAGTTCTTACGAATATATTCAGTTCTTACGCATATATATTCAGTTCTTACACATATATATTCAGTTCTTACGCATATATATTCAGTTCTTACGAATATATTCAGTTCTTACGCATATATATTCAGTTTTTACACATATATATTCAGTTCTTAGACATATATATTCAGTTCTTACGCATATATATTCAGTTCATACTCATATATATTCCGTTCTTACGCATATATATTCCGTTCTTACATATATATATTCAGTTCTTACACATATATATTCAGTTCTTACACACATACATTCAGTTCTTACACATATATATTCAGTTCTTACGCATATATATTCCTTAATTACGCATATATATTCAGTTCTTACACATATATATTCAGTTCTTACGCATATATATTCCGTTCTTACGCATATATATTCCGTTCTTACGCTTATATTTTCAGTTCTTACACATATATATTCATTTCTTACACATATATATTCCGTTCTTACACATATATTAAGTTCTTACACATATATATTCAGTTCTTACACATATATATATTCAGTTCCTACACATATATATTCAGTTCTGACACATATATATTCAGTTCTTACAAATATATATTCCGTTCTTACGCATATATATTCAGTTATTACGAAAATAATCAGTTCTTACGCATATATATTCAGTTCTTACACATATATATTCAGTTCTTACAAATATATATTCAGTTCTTACGCATATATATTCAGTTCTTACTCATATATATTCCGTTCTTACGCATATATATTCCGTTCTTATACATATATATTCAGTTCTTACACATATATATTCAGTTCTTACACGTATATATTCAGTTCTTACCCATATATATTCCGTTCTTACGCATATATATTCCGTTCTTACGCATATATATTCCGTTTTTACGCATATATTCAGTTCTTACGCATATATTCAGTTCTTACGCATATATACTCCGTTCTTACACATATATATTCAGTTCTTACACATATATATTCAGTACTTACACATATATATTCAGTTCTTACACATATATATTCCGTTCTTACAAATATATATTCCGTTTTTACGCATATATATTCAGTTCTTACGCATATATTCAGTTCTTACGCATATATATTCAGTTCTTACACATATATATTCAGTTCTTACGCATATATATTCAGTTCTTACACATATATATTCCGTTCTTACGCATATATATTCAGTTCTGACACATATATATTCAGTTCTTACACATATATATTCAGTTTTTACACATATATATTCAGTTCTTACGCATATATATTCCGTTCTTACGCATATATATTCAGTTCTTACACATATATATTCAGTTCTTACGCATATATATTCCATTCTTACGCATATATATTCCGTTCTTACGCATATATATTCAGTTCCTACACATATATATTCATTTCTTACACATATATATTCCATTCTTACGCATATATATTCCATTCTTACGCATATATATTCCGTTCTTACGCATATATATTCCGTTCTTACGCATATATATTCAGTTCTTACGCATATATATTCAGTTCTTACACATATATTCAGTTCTTACGCATATATTTTCAGTTCTTACGCATATACATTTAGTTCTTACACATATATATTCAGTTCTTACACATATATATTCAGTTCTTACACATATATATACAGTTCTTACACCTATATATTCAGTTCTTACACATATATATTCAGTTCTTACGCATATATATTCAGTTCCTACGCATATATTCAGTTCTTACGCATTGATATTCAGTTTTTACACATATATATTCAGTTGTTACACATATATATTCAGTTCTTACACATATATATTCAGTTCTTACACATATATATTCAGTTCTTACACATATATATTCAGTTCTTACACATATATATTCCGTTCTTACGCATATATATTCAGTTCTTACACATACATATTCCGTTCTTACGCGTATATATTCCGTTCTTACACATATATATTCAGTTCTTACACGTATATATTCAGTTCTTACACATATATATTCAGTTCTTACACGTATATATTCAGTTCTTACCCATATATATCCGTTCTTACGCATATATATTCCGTTCTTACGCATATATATTCCGTATTTACGCATATATTCAGTTCTTACGCATATATTCAGTTCTTACTTATATATATTCGTTCTTACGCATATATATTCAGTTCTTACACATATATATTCATTTCTTACACAATTATATTCCGTTCTTACACATATATATTAAGTTCTTACACATATATATTCAGTTCTTACACATATATATTCAGTTCTTACACATATATATTCAGTTCTTACAAATATATATTCCGTTCTTACGCATATATATTCAGTTCTTACGAATATATTCAGTTCTTACGCATATATATTCAGTTCTTACACATATATATTCAGTTCTTACACATATATATTCAGTTCTTACGCATATATATTCCGTTCTTACTCATATATATTCCATTCTGACGCATATATATTCAGTTCTTACACATATATATTCAGTTCTAACACATATATATTCAGTTCTTACGCACATATATTCCGTTCTTACGCATATTAATTCAGTTCTTATGCATATATATTCAGTTCTGACAAATATATATTCAGTTCTTACACATATATATTCAGTTATGACACATATATATTCAGTTCTTACACATATATATTCAGTTCTTACACATATATATTCAGTTCTTACACATATATATTCAGTTCTTACACATATATATTCAGTTCTTACACATATATATTCCGTTCTTACGTATATATATTCCGTTCTTACGCATATATATTCAGTTCTTAGGCATATATATTCCGTTCTTACGCATATATATTCCGTTCTTACGCATATATATTCAGTTCTTAGGCATAAATATTCCGTTCTTACGCATATATATTCAGTTCTTACACATTTATATTCCGTTCTTGCACATATATATTCAGTTCTTACACATATATATTCCGTTCTTACACATATATATTCAGTTCTTACACATATATATTCAGTTCTTACACATATATATTCAGTTCTTACAAATATATATTCCGTTCTTACGCATATACATTCAGTTCTTACGCATATATTCAGTTCTTACGCATATATATTCAGTTCTTACGCATAGATATTCAGTTCTTACACATATATATTCAGTTCTTACACATATATATTCAGTTCTTACGCATATATATTCAGTTCTTACACATATATATTCAGTTCTTACACATATATATTCAGTTCTTACGCATATATATTCAGTTCTTACTCATATATATTCCGTTCTGACGCATATATATTCAGTTCTTACACATATATATTCAGTTCTAACACATATATATTCAGTTCTTACGCATATATATTCCGTTCTTACGCATATATATTCAGTTCTTACGCATATATATTCAGTTCTGACACATATATATTCAGTTCTTTACACATATATATTCAGTTATGACACATATATATTCAGTTCTTACACATATATATTCAGTTCTTACACATATATATTCCGTTCTTACACATATATATTCAGTTCTTACACATATAAATTCAGTTCTTACACATATATATTCCGTTCTTACGTATATATATTCCGTTCTTACGCATATATATTCAGTTCTTAGGCATATATATTCCGTTCTGACGCATATATATTCCGTTCTTACGCATATATATTCAGTTCTTAGGCATATATATTCTGTTCTTACGCATATATATTCAGTTCTTACACATTTATATTCCGTTCTTACACATATATATTCAGTTCTTACACATATATATTCCGTTCTTACACATATATATTCAGTTCTTACACATATATATTCAGTTCTTACACATATATATTCAGTTCTTACAAATATATATTCCGTTCTTACGCATATACATTCAGTTCTTACGCATATATTCAGTTCTTACGCATATATATTCAGTTCTTACGCATAGATATTCAGTTCTTACACATATATATTCAGTTCTTACACATATATATTCAGTTCTTACACATATATATTCAGTTCTTACGCATATATGTTCCGTGCTTACGCATATATATTCCTTTCTTACGCATATATATTCCGTTTTTACGCATATATTTTCAGTTCTTAGGCATATATATTCCGTTCTTACGCATATATATTCAGTTCTTACACATATATATTCCGTTCTTACACATATATATTCAATTCTTACACATATATATTCAGTTTTTACACATATATATTCCGTTCTTACGCATATATATTCAGTTCTTACACATATATATTCAGTTCTTACGCATATATATTCCGTTCTTACGCATATATATTCAGTTCTTACGCATATATATTCAGTTCTGACACATATATATTCAGTTCTTACACATATATATTCAGTTCTTACAAATATATTTTCCGTTCTTACGCATATATATTCCGTTCTTACGCATATATATTCAGTTCTTACGCATATATATTCAGTTCTTACGCATATATTCAGTTCTTACGCATATATATTCAGTTCTTACGCATATATATTCAGTTCTTACGCATATATATTCCGTTCTTACGGATATATATTCAGTTCTTACGCACATATATTCCGTTCTTACGCATATATATTCAGTTCTTATGCATATATATTCAGTTCTGACAAATATATATTCAGTTCTTACACATATATATTCAGTTATGACACATATATATTCAGTTCTTACACATATATATTCAGTTCTTACACATATATATTCAGTTCTTACACATATATATTCAGTTCTTACACATATATATTCAGTTCTTACACATATATATTCCGTTCTTACGTATATATATTCCGTTCTTACGCATATATTTTCAGTTCTTAGGCATATATATTCAGTTCTTACACATATATATTCAGTTATGACACATATATATTCAGTTCTTACACATATATATTCAGTTCTTACACATATATATTCCGTTCTTACACATATATATTCAGTTCTTACACATATATATTCAGTTCTTACACATATATATTCCGTTCTTACGTATATATATTCCGTTCTTACGCATATATATTCAGTTCTTAGGCATATATATTCCGTTCTTACGCATATATATTCCGTTCTTACGCATATATATTCAGTTCTTAGGCATATATATTCTGTTCTTACGCATATATATTCAGTTCTTACACATTTATATTCCGTTCTTACACATATATATTCAGTTCTTACACATATATATTCCGTTCTTACACATATATATTCAGTTCTTACACATATATATTCAGTTCTTACAAATATATATTCCGTTCTTACGCATATACATTCAGTTCTTACGCATATATTCAGTTCTTACGCATATATATTCAGTTCTTACGCATAGATATTCAGTTCTTACACATATATATTCAGTTCTTACACATATATATTCTGTTCTTACACATATATATTCAGTTCTTACACATATATATTCCATTTTTACGCATATATATTCCGTTCTTACACATATATATTCAGTTCTTACACATATATATTCCGTTCTTACGCATATTTATTCCGTTCTTATGCATATATATTCCGTTCTTACGCATATATATTCCGTTCTTACGCATATATATTCAGTTCTTAGGCATATATATTCCGTTCTTACGCATATATATTCAGTTCTTACACATTTATATTCCGTTCTTGCACATATATATTCAGTTCTTACACATATATATTCCGTTCTTACACATATATATTCAGTTCTTACACATATATATTCAGTTCTTACACATATATATTCAGTTCTTACAAATATATATTCCGTTCTTACGCATATACATTCAGTTCTTACGCATATATTCAGTTCTTACGCATATATATTCAGTTCTTACGCATAGATATTCAGTTCTTACACATATATATTCAGTTCTTACACATATATATTCAGTTCTTACGCATATATATTCAGTTCTTACACATATATATTCAGTTCTTACACATATATATTCAGTTCTTACGCATATATATTCAGTTCTTACTCATATATATTCCGTTCTGACGCATATATATTCAGTTCTTACACATATATATTCAGTTCTAACACATATATATTCAGTTCTTACGCATATATATTCCGTTCTTACGCATATATATTCAGTTCTTACGCATATATATTCAGTTCTGACACATATATATTCAGTTCTTACACATATATATTCAGTTATGACACATATATATTCAGTTCTTACACATATATATTCAGTTCTTACACATATATATTCCGTTCTTACACATATATATTCAGTTCTTACACATATATATTCAGTTCTTACACATATATATTCCGTTCTTACGTATATATATTCCGTTCTTACGCATATATATTCAGTTCTTAGGCATATATATTCCGTTCTTACGCATATATATTCCATTCTTACGCATATATATTCAGTTCTTAGGCATATATATTCTGTTCTTACGCATATATATTCAGTTCTTACACATTTATATTCCGTTCTTACACATATATATTCAGTTCTTACACATATATATTCCGTTCTTACACATATATATTCAGTTCTTACACATATATATTCAGTTCTTACACATATATATTCAGTTCTTACAAATATATATTCCGTTCTTACGCATATACATTCAGTTCTTACGCATATATTCAGTTCTTACGCATATATATTCAGTTCTTACGCATAGATATTCAGTTCTTACACATATATATTCAGTTCTTACACATATATATTCAGTTCTTACACATATATATTCAGTTCTTACGCATATATGTTCCGTGCTTACGCATATATATTCCTTTCTTACGCATATATATTCCGTTTTTACGCATATATTTTCAGTTCTTAGGCATATATATTCCGTTCTTACGCATATATATTCAGTTCTTACACATATATATTCCGTTCTTACACATATATATTCAATTCTTACACATATATATTCAGTTTTTACACATATATATTCCGTTCTTACGCATATATATTCAGTTCTTACACATATATATTCAGTTCTTACGCATATATATTCCGTTCTTACGCATATATATTCAGTTCTTACGCATATATATTCAGTTCTGACACATATATATTCAGTTCTTACACATATATATTCAGTTCTTACAAATATATTTTCCGTTCTTACGCATATATATTCCGTTCTTACGCATATATATTCAGTTCTTACGCATATATATTCAGTTCTTACGCATATATTCAGTTCTTACGCATATATATTCAGTTCTTACGCATATATATTCAGTTCTTACGCATATATATTCAGTTCTTACACATATATATTCAGTTCTTACGCATAAATATTCCGTTCTTACGCATATATATTCCGATCTTACGCATATATATTCAGTTCTTACACATATATAGTCAGTTCTTACACATATATATTCAGTTCTTACACATATATATTCCGTTCTTACGCATATATATTCCGTTCTTACGCATATATTCAGTTTTTACGCATATATATTCCGTTCTTACGCATATATATTCAGTTCTTACACGTATATATTCAGTTCTTACACATATATATTCAGTTCTTACACATATATATTCAGTTCTTACACATATATATTTAGTTCTTACACATATATATTCAGTTCGTACACATATATATTCCGTTCTTACACATATATATTCAGTTCTTACGCATATATATTCCGTTCTTACGCATATATATTCAGTTCCTACACATATATATTCCGTTCTTACACATATATATTCAGTTCTTACACATATATATTCAGTTCTTACACATATATATTCAGTTCTTACAAATATATATTCCGTTCTTACGCATATAATTTCAGTTCTTACGCATATATTCAGTTCTTACGCATATATATTCAGTTCTTACGCATAGATATTCAGTTCTTACACATATATATTCAGTTCTTACACATATATATTCAGTTCTTACACATATATATTCAGTTCTTACGCATATATGTTCCGTGCTTATGTAGTATGTGAATTATTAGGTGTAGAAATCACACTTAATAATGATCTTAAATAACAATCTTAACATTATATAACTTACATTACGACAAGTAAATTGATGTACAACTAAACTTGTATTCATCATATATAAAATAGACAGTGTACCTTTAAAATAAACCTGTAAGCAAATTAATACAAATCACTGCTTCAATGCACATCACTATAAACTGACCACACAAGTGACCAATCAGATCATTGCTTACCTGAAATGCATTTTCCCGCTTTCTGTCTTTGTGTCAGATCTTGGAAAAACACCTTAGAGTCTACATGAGTTTTCTTGAAAGTTGTATTGAAGGTATTGTTTCCCTCTTTTTCTCTTTTATTGTGTATATTGATAATTCTGAGATTTTCTGGAGTTGTCTTGGATTGAATTGGATTGTTTCAATCTAGTTATTTATTTTAACATTTTGCACAACTAATCAAATGCATGCACTTCTAATTTGCAGTGAGCAGATTGTGAGAGTGAACAAAGCCATGCATGTAAAAGGCCTCTAGAGCCAAACTCTAGGTAGGTTATGAAATTGTAGGCTATAGCATTGTAAATTGTAAACATATTTGTATGTATATTACTATTGTATTAAGCTCTGACATAAATATTACTCTAGGAAATATATAAGCATCTCTATATTTAGTAAATATATGAGTGGATCAATTCGTTATTTAGCAATGTTTGACTAAACTATGTTACTGCAAAGTTGACATGTATTATTGTTAATATGTTAAATATATGTAATCCTACTTATTATTATATGTATTTATTTTCAGGACCATAAATAAATATAGTACGGAGAAACGTACAGAGTGATACGATAATAAACTATTTATAAACTTATACTGGACTATTAGTATAACCTACTATACCCACATGAATAGCCCAGATATAACAATGGTGCCTCCAGTGATTTAACTCACACCTTGAATGATGATGGACATTAATAAATGGAAATTATGTTATGTAAAACCCATGCAATGGACTAATGAAAGGAGTATAAACTCATGTGATTCCTATATTTTATTCGTGGTAACCATATGTTTGAATGGACCAGTGGACCAATGAACCGAAGGGAAAATGACACAGATGACACAGGAGAATCCAATGGATGGAAGTTGAAGCCTTACCGTAGCAGAACAGGATTGACCCAGCACAGAAGTTTGTGAAAATAAACAATGAACATTTTTAAGTGACAGTGACTTTAATATTAGACTATGTGAAACAGTGACAATTTAGTGATATTCAAGTGATCCACTCCACTTATATAGATGATAAATTTTGGTAAGATTATTTGTTTTGTATGCAATAAGTGGGACTGTACTCTGTAAAGTTATTGATAAAATAATAAAATGTATAAATTGACATATCTTCATAAGTAATTAACTATTAAAGTGAATTGAATTAAATAATTCATTTTGAATACAACAGAGTACAGACCAATTATTAGCATAATTGTGAGTAAGAAATCTGTGTATGATGAAAGGTATCTAACCCACTCACTATTGTTGCATGCAGGTAAATTGCACAAGTATAACCCAGTCACTAATACTAGCATATTTATAAGGTGACTTCACCTACCTGGTTATATTGAATCTGGGAAACTTGTCTAGGTTGCTTGAGGTTGATTGGTTTAATATCCAAAAAGCTATCCTATCTATACTGTAGAGCTGACTATATTCCATTGCAGCACTTATCTATCTGACCTTTCTTACATACCCTTATATAGTATAATCCCTGATCATCTAACTATACTTTTCTGAAAGGTGCAGGCCCATTATACACTAATATACACCAGATATACAAGACAATATAACAAAATACTCAGGTTTTGTTTATATAACAAGCCATATATAAAAGACACCAATGAGATTTATTATGTTCTAAACTAAATCGATCAAAAAAAGGTTACACGAAAGGTTAACAGAACAAATAATAATAATAAAAATAATCTGGTTTTCATTCAGATAGTATTCCTGTGAGGAATAGTATTTGTAAGATTATCAAAGTAAATCATAAAATGGATACATTTAGCTGTACATAATCATTTATTGTGACCAGCCACATGTATTTACCTAAAACAATAAAAGGCCTTACACGCGCGCGAATTTTTTTTTTTTTGACATCAAAACAAATTGAATTTATACAAATTCAATGTTTTGAAGTTACCGGTATTTGTTTACATTTAGAAGAAAGAAGGTGACCTACATATACATTGGTTAGTGAGTGAATATACTGACCAAACAATAGCACGTGTGTACACGAGCACACATCAGGACAATAGTATAGTAAACTGGTTTGATCTACTACAATTACACACCTGTCAGTGAGTGTTGTAATTCTGACCTGTGTATCAATTTAAATAGAAGTAAAAGATTAAATAGTTGAAATTCAGGAAATTTGTTAGAAGTTTAATTAAAGGAAGTTAGTTGTAGAGAAGATAAATCGGTGCTAGTAAAACAAAACAAAACAATAAAAAAAAAAAATTGAGAAGAATAGATACAGGACAGTTAAGATATGAGATAGCATGATATAAAGAGTTGAGATATACGAGATAGAGATTACGAGATGATATAAAGAGTTGAGATATACGAGATAGAGATTACGAGATGATATAAAGAGTTGAGATATGAGATAGTGATATAAAGTATATAGAGAGACATTTGAAATATTTGTCATATATTGATTGAGATATCAGACTTAGTGAATTGAGGTGACCTAGATTTTGTACTTAGTTAAGCACAGTGTATCAATAGTGATTACATAGTGCAACAGGGAGTGTTGATTAGTATAATAATACATGAGTTAGTGGAGTTAATATTTGTGGATCATAGTTGAGATAGTGCTGTGTACCTGTTGAAGTCATTATCTTATTGGTATTGTCTTTAGTAATTAAGATAATTGAGTTATTGATTACTGAATTATAGTGGATGAAGTAGACGTGAAAGAAAGTTATGTATGGTAATTAGTGGATTATATAGTAGTTCAAGAGAGTGAATTTTATAAAAGTGAACATTGTTTACGGTAGTTGGTGAAATAGTGAATTGTTAAAACAGTGTTAGGTGGTGTATCAATAGAGTAGCTGGTTATAAAGTGATACAGTTAACGTGATTGTTGGTACGGAGTGAAAGTATAAGGTAATTGGTGACAAAGTAATTACAGATAGCTGATAGTTGTAATTGAGAATTTATAAGGTTGCAATTAAAGAGTTATAGACTGGGAGAACTTAGTTGAGAATTGGTATATATGAACCATACTGTTGTTTTAAGTAAAGAGTTAATACAACAAAACATAAGAGGTTGTTGAAAGGTGAAATAGATATAGCATTGAAAACCAGTTGAGGTATTTTCTTTTGATTAATACATTTAATCAATTAGAAATCTAGCTATTATTTATCAAAGAGTTAGGGCACTATTTAATTAAAATGGCTGCTAAAGAGGAAACTGAGGAAGAAATGATACAAAGAGAGGAAGAGGAGGAAATGATAAAAGAGGAGGAACACGAGGAAATGACAAAAGAGGAGGAACATAATTTGTTAGCTGCATTTAAGGCCCTAAATGTTAAACATAAGTTAAATAGTCCAGAAGAGTTAATTGATTGGATGCAAGAATACACCTCTGAGCAATCACCCAGAGTGCATACCCCGTCTCCATCCAAATACCCAGAACATCCAGAACCAAGCAAGCAGCATCATAAACCTCCCATATTTTTACAACAACCTATTAAAGCCCAGTTTCAGACCCCAAGACTTTCAATATTCTATGGCGACAATACCAATAAAGGCGAGGCCACATATTGGCAATGGAGATATGAAGTGAGATGTTTAATGTCAGAAGGCAAATACAATGAGACAACAATAAACGAAGCCATAAGAAGGTCGCTTAAAGGGGAAGCAAAGAACATTATCATGCGATTAGGGTATAATCCATCCGTTAGTGCAATAATTGAGAAATTTCAGTCAGTATATGGTTGCGTTGAAGATGAATCCAATATATTATCTCGTTTTTATTCAGCGGAACAGGAACAAAAGGAAGATGTTGCAACTTGGTCATTAAGGCTTGAACAAATTATGTCACAAGCAATTGAATTAGGTCAAGCAGACCCAGCCAAGTCTAATGAGATGTTGAGAAGTCAATTCTATTCAGGTCTGAAGAAGTCACTTAAAGATATAAGTGGACATAAATATGACAGTATACATGATTTTGACATATTGAGGGTAGAAATTAGGAAACTTGAACAACAACAGAAAAAGTATATTGTTAAAGACCTCTCACTAACTTGTAAATCTACAACAGTGAAAGATGAAAAATATGAAAACATAGAAAAGATTCTATTAAATCTTAAAGCTGATGTAGACAGTTTAAAAAAATCAGAAAATACACCTAGTCAAACGTTTCGTCAACAGGCTGACTTTAATACAGGTCAAGGTCAGAAGAATTATTATAGCAAACCTAGTCCACAATACAGAGTTCCTGACTATGCCATACCCCAGCCACCCATACCAAGTCAGTATGTCCCTCGTTATCATGCAAACCAGATACCAGGCCAACAATTTACCCCACCTACAACCCCCCAGTACCCAACTACAAACCCTCAGTACCCACCGCCACCCCCTAACTA
Organism: Cyrtodaria siliqua; assembly: GCA_037043455.1. NCBI lineage: Eukaryota > Metazoa > Mollusca > Bivalvia > Adapedonta > Hiatellidae > Cyrtodaria > Cyrtodaria siliqua. The sequence goes on along the minus strand of JAWPHD010021133.1, from coordinate 10,040 downwards.
CTCAGCCCCACCTCCACCCCTGGGACGATTGCAGAATCAAACGGATGACATCATATGCTGGCGCTGTGGACAGAAAGGACATATTAAAGTTGGTTGTCGTGTTCTGTTAGATCACTATTGGTATCCCCAAGCAAACAGAAGAACCCAAAATAATTATCCTTTAAACCAGAGGGCACCTATGGGGAGGGGTCAACCATAGGTGCTGGAAAAAGCGAGAATACAAATGACCCAACACTAGTAGGCAGCTCCAACATTGTTAATATTTCTGTTCATGGTGTAGATACGAAGGCTTTGCTGGACACTGGAAGTACAGTTAGTACTATTTCTGAGGAATTTCATTCCAAGTTTTTATCAGATTTTAAAATTCAACCATTAAAGGATATTTTAAACATTGAATGTGCTGATGGCCAATCTTTACCTTATACAGGATTCATACAAGTTGATATGAAGTCTCCTGGATTGCCACTTTCTTACTCTATTGAGGGATTGTTTTTAATTGTACCGGATAGTTCTTTTAGTCAGAACACACCTGTTTTGATTGGAACAAATCTATTGGACCATTTTATTGTGCTTTGTGAAAAACAATATGGGAAACAGTTTTTACAGAGAGCACCACTGCATACCCCTTGGTTTTTATCTTTTAGATGTTTAGTGTTACAAGAAAGGTCTTTGAGAAAACACAAGAACACACTTGGTGTTCTTAAGTGTTCTACAAGTGTAATTATTCCACCAAACAAGACTGTTGATGTTTCGTGTATGTGTGATAAGTCATTACCATACAGGGATACATGTGCTATTGTACAACCTTGTTCTGAGAGTTCTTTTCAGAATCTTGAGGTTAGTCCTATGGTGATTTCATATGGTCAACGATATTTACCCATTATTGTTCCTATCTCAAATGTATCGTCACAGACTGTTGTTTTGGAAGCTAAGAGTATTATCGCTCAACTTCAGCCAGTTTCCATTGAAGAAGGACATCTGAGTTCAAGTAAAGAGGGTTCAGATCAAGAACAAGTTTCTTTCTTGAATGATATTGAGATAGACAAAGATAACTTGACACCTGACCAATATAGCGAAGCTGTTAACATGCTTTCTTCATTTGAAGACATCTTTTCTAAAGGTGATGATGACATAGGATTTACAAATCTTGTAAAACACAAGATTGATCTTAAAGATGACACGCCTTTTAAACAAAGATATAGAACCATTCCCCCTTCCATGTTTGATGAAGTTCGTGCACATTTACGGAAACTCTTGGCCTGTGGAATTATTCGAAAATCCCACAGTCCTTGGGCCTCAAATATAGTATTGGTACGGAAAAAGACCGGTGAACTTAGACTATGTGTCGACTTTCGCCAGCTGAACAATCTTACAAAGAAAGATAGTTATGCATTACCACGAATAGACGATATTCTGAATACTTTGGCAGGCAGTTGTTACTATTCTGTTCTTGATATGAAAAGTGGCTACCATCAGGTCGAATTAAAGGAAAGTCACAAAGAGCGTACCGCTTTTACAGCTGGTCCTCTTGGTTTCTTTGAATATGAACGTCTCCCATTTGGCTTGTCATGTGCTCCTGCAACCTATCAAAGGTTGATGGAAGAGTGTTTAGGTGACATGAATTTAAAGATATGCGTCATATATCTTGACGATGTAATTATCTTTGCCAGAACATATGAAGAGCACATGCAACGTCTAAAATTGGTACTACAACGATTGAGAGAATGTAATTTGAAACTTGCCTCTAAGAAATGTAAATTTTTCAAGAGCAAGGTCCATTATGTAGGCCATGTAGTTTCATCTGAAGGCATTGGAACAGACCCATCAAAGATTGAAAAGATACAGAACTGGCCCAAACCAAGCTCACCCGAGGAAGTTAGATCATTCCTAGGCTTTGCTGGTTATTATAGGAAGTATATTAAGAATTATGCATCTATAACACAGCCATTAACTAAACTTATACCACCATCCATGCATTCCAAAAAGACTAGAAAGAAGAAAACCTCAGTGCCACTACCGAACTTCAATTGGGGACCAGATGAAGAGAAATCTTTTCAGACTATTAAGGATATACTCTCTTCTCCTCCTGTTCTTGGTTATGCTATATTCTCAGAACCTTTTGAACTGCATACAGATGCAAGTAGTAGTGGTCTAGGTGCAGTCCTATACCAGGAGCAGGAAGGCGTTAAGCGAGTTATTAGTTATGCTAGCCGTGGGTTAAGTAAGTCCGAGAAGAATTATTCTGCACACCGTCTTGAATTTTTAGCTTTAAAATGGGCAGTTACAGAAAAATTCTATGATTTTCTCTATGGTCAGCATTTCACTGTCTTTACTGACAATAATCCTTTAACATATGTATTGTCTTCTGCAAAATTAGATGCAACAGGGCATCGATGGCTTGCCTCTCTTTCTGCTTTTGACTTTGATATTGTCTATCGGCCTGGTAAAAGCAATGCAGATGCTGACGCCCTATCTCGTTTACCTACCAAGGAACCCGAGGTAATGAATTCTGAAACCATTCAAGCTATTTGTAATACCGTACAAGTCCCTCCAATTGAAACCATTTCGGTTAATCCCGATATATGTGACAACATAAGTATCCAAGATGATGAAATGGAATTGTCCGCCATGTCCACAAGTGATTGGAGAAAAGCTCAAAGGGATGACCCTGTATTACTTCTATGGATACAAGCCAAGTTAAACCATACAACAAACACAAGGAAAGATATACCCAATACAAAACCACACATGGATATCCTTAAAACACAAGACAAGTTAAAACTTGTAAGAGGAGTACTCTACAGAACTGTGATAATGCAGAACGAAACGAAGGAGCAACTGGTATTACCAGAATCCTTTATTGCTCAAGTTTTGAAATCGTTTCATGATGACATTGGCCACCAAGGAATAGAGAGAACTCTTTCAATCATTCAAGAACGGTTTTACTGGCCTGGAATGAACAAAGATGTTCACCATTATATAGACAATTGTGACAGATGTATTTTATTCAAACACTCACAATTAGACAAAGCCCCTCTTGTCAACATTACCACAACTCATTCTTTTGAACTTGTGTGTATTGACTTCTTAACCCTTGACAAATGTAAAGGTGGTATTGAAAATGTGTTAGTGATCACAGATCACTTTACGAGGTTTGCACATGCAATTACAACAAAAAACCAAACTGCAAGAACAACAGCAGAAGCACTTATTACATATTTTAATGATTTTGGTTACCCGGAAAGATTACACTCAGATCAAGGAGCAAATTTTGAAAGTAAACTCATTAAAGAGATCTGTAAAATCAATGGCATCACAAAATCTAGAACGACACCGTACCATCCTATGGGAAATGGAATGTGTGAACGATTCAATAGAACATTGATAAATATGATAGGCACTTTGCAACCAGAGCAGAAACAAGACTGGAAGAAACATATAAGCCACTTAGTCTATGCATATAACTGCACCAAACACAAGTCAACTGGATTCTCTCCCTTTGAGCTAATGTTTGGTGGCAGAATTGGAATACTCCCTGGGGATCTACAATTTGGTCTAACAACAAAGGCTAAAGACACCAAGTTTATAGCGGACCTGAAAGAAAGAGTACAGAACTCGAAAGAAACAGCGCAGAAATTTATAGAAAGAGCCCAAATAGTACAGAAAAAGAATTATGACACGAAGATTAGAGGAAATGTACTACAAGCAGGAGACCGCGTATTGATCAGGATCCTAGCATTTGAAGGAAAACATAAACTTGTAGATAAATGGGAAACAGATGTGTACGTAGTACAGAAACAGACAAATCCAGAAACACCAGTTTATGACCTAGTAAAGGAAAACGGTGAAGGAAAACCCAGACGTTTACATAGAAATTTACTTCTACCGATTGGATCGAAACTTAAGATAGAACCATCACCTCCAGGAACAGAAAAACCAGAACACAGGAGAAGACCCAGAGTAAAGATAACTTGTCCCAAAGACAACACTTCCATTATTTACTCAGAGGCTTCTGAAGAAAAGAAGAAATGTAGTGATGAAATAGATGAGGAAAACAAGAACAATGAAGAATATGAGGAAAAGGAGAGTTCTGATGATGCTACTGATATGATAAATATAGTAGTCGATCAACCTCAGAGTGACGACTCTACAGAGGTAAACGTGGATGAATCTGACTATCAAAACAGCATACAGGAGATAGAACAGAGCGAGGAAATGAATGCAGCTGTTATGTCAGAACTGGATAGTATGACAGACACTAGCATTTCTGATAGTAACACTCCTATAAGTACAGAGGTAAAACAAGTAATCATGGCAGAAGACGCAGGAATGAATATATCAGATATTAGTCAATCTGGTATTTCTGAAATACGTGTTTCTGAAAGAGATTATAGAGTAAGTGAGACAGAACAAAATGATTTGGTTGAATTAAATACGAATATCATTAAGCAGGATCTTGCAGTAAAGCAAGATATGGCCAACTTGCTTAGAGATGACAGTATTGTAATGTTGACAGCAAATCAACATGGAGATGATATGCCTATAACACCTCCGTTTGCACATAGTACGGGTACTAACGATAAATCTATTTCAGACAAAACTGACGATAATAGGACAACACCGATTATTCAAGAAAGAGCAGAAGTTCCTGTAAGACGATCCACGCGGAATAAAAGACCACCTAAATGGATAACAATGGGTGATTTCATCATGAAGTTACAGAAGAAAGATAAATGAAATGTTCATATATAAATGTATTTTAATTGTATATATACTATACATGTGAAGTTTTCATGCAATTACGGAGAAAGAAGAAATAAAATATTGAATTATGTGTGTGTTCTTCTTTGCTGTAAAACAACATGATTATAGTTGATATCAGCAGTTAACGTTTTGATAAGAAGGAAATAAATCAATATGTAAACTGAACGTTAACTATGTGTTGTTTCATTTTATCATTGTCATTTGTAAATAAATATTTTATTGCTGTCATGTACCTGATAAATGACGAGGACGTCATTTCAAGGACAGAGGAAGTATGTAGTATGTGAATTATTAGGTGTAGAAATCACACTTAATAATGATCTTAAATAACAATCTTAACATTATATAACTTACATTACGACAAGTAAATTGATGTACAACTAAACTTGTATTCATCATATATAAAATAGACAGTGTACCTTTAAAATAAACATGTAAGCAAATTAATACAAATCACTGCTTCAATGCACATCACTATAAACTGACCACACAAGTGACCAATCAGATCATTGCTTACCTGAAATGCATTTTCCCGCTTTCTGTCTTTGTGTCAGATCTTGGAAAAACACCTTAGAGTCTACATGAGTTTTCTTGAAAGTTGTATTGAAGGTATTGTTTCCCTCTTTTTCTCTTTTATTGTGTATATTGATAATTCTGAGATTTTCTGGAGTTGTCTTGGATTGAATTGGATTGTTTCAATCTAGTTATTTATTTTAACATTTTGCACAACTAATCAAATGCATGCACTTCTAATTTGCAGTGAGCAGATTGTGAGAGTGAACAAAGCCATGCATGTAAAAGGCCTCTAGAGCCAAACTCTAGGTAGGTTATGAAATTGTAGGCTATAGCATTGTAAATTGTAAACATATTTGTATGTATATTACTATTGTATTAAGCTCTGACATAAATATTACTCTAGGAAATATATCAGCATCTCTATATTTAGTAAATATATGAGTGGATCAATTCGTTATTTAGCAATGTTTGACTAAACTATGTTACTGCAAAGTTGACATGTATTATTGTTAATATGTTAAATATATGTAATCCTACTTATTATTATATGTATGTATTTTCAGGACCATAAATAAATATAGTACGGAGAAACGTACAGAGTGATACGATAATAAACTATTTATAAACTTATACTGGACTATTAGTATAACCTACTATACCCACATGAATAGCCCAGATATAACACTTACGCATATATATTCCGTTTTTACGCATATATTTTCAGTTCTTAGGCATATATATTCCGTTCTTACGCATATATATTCAGTTCTTACACATATATATTCCGTTCTTACACATATATATTCAATTCTTACACATATATATTCAGTTCTTACACATATATATTCCGTTCTTAAGCATATACATTCAGTTCTTACGCATATATTCAGTTCTTACACATATATATTCAGTTCCTACGCATATATATTCAGTTCTTACACATATATATTCAGTTCTTACGCATATATATTCCGTTCTTACACATATATATTCAGTTCTTACGCATATATATTCAGTTCTTACACATATATATTCAGTTCTTACACATTTATATTCATTTCTTACACATATATATTCCGTTCTTACGCATATATATTCAGTACTTACACATATATATTGAGTTCTTACACATATATATTCTGTTCTTACACATATATATTAAGTTCTTACACATATATATTCCATTTTTACGCATATATATTCCGTTCTTACACATATATATTCAGTTCTTACACATATATATTCCGTTCTTACGCATATTTATTCCGTTCTTATGCATATATATACAGTTCTTACGCATATATATTCAGTTCTGACACATATATATTCAGTTCTTACACATATATATTTAGTTCTTACACATATATATTCCGTTCTTACGCATATATATTCAGTTCTTACACATATATATTCAGTTCTAACACATATATATTCAGTTCTTACACATACATATTCAGTTCTTACACATATATATTCCGTTTTTACGCATATATATTCAGTTCTTACACATATATATTCAGTTCTTACACATATATATTCCGTTCTTACGCATATATATTCAGTTCTTACGGATATATATTCAGTTCTGACACATATATATTCAGTTCTTACACATATATATTCAGTTCTAACACATATATATTCCGTTCTTATGCATATATATTCCGACCTTACGCATATATTCAGTTCTTACGCATATATATTCAGTTCTTACACATATATATTTAGTTCATATATATTCAGTTCTTACACATATATATTCAGTTCTTACGCATATATATTCAGTTCTTACACATATATATTCCATTCTGACGCATATATATTCAGTTCTTACGCATAACTATTCAGTTCTTACGCATATATTCAGTTCTTACGCATATATATTCAGTTCTTACGCATATATATTCAGTTCTTACACATATATATTCAGTTCTTACGCATAAATATTCCGTTCTTACGCATATATATTCCGATCTTACGCATATATATTCAGTTCTTACACATATATAGTCAGTTCTTACACATATATATTCAGTTCTTACACATATATATTCAGTTCTTACACATATATATTCAGTTCTTACGCATATATATTCCGTTCTTACGCATATATTCAGTTTTTACGCATATATATTCCGTTCTTACGCATATATATTCAGTTCTTACAAATATATATTCAGTTCTTACACATATATATTCAGTTCTTACACATATATATTCAGTTCTTACACATATATATTTAGTTCTTACACATATATATTCAGTTCGTACACATATATATTCCGTTCTTACACATATATATTCAGTTCTTACGCATATATATTCCGTTCTTACGCATATATATTCCGTTCTTACACATATATATTCAGTTTTTACACCTATATATTCAGTTCTTACACATATATATTCAGTTCTTACACATATATATTCAGTTCTTACACATTTATATTCAGTTATTACACATATATATTCCGTTCTTACGCATATATATTCAGTACTTACACATATATATTGAGTTCTTACACATATATATTCAGTTCTTACACATATATTCAGTTCTTACACATATATATTCCATTCTTACGCATATATATTCCGTTCTTACACATATATATTCAGTTCTTACGCATATTTATTCCGTTCTTACGCATATATATTCAGTTCTTACGCATATATATCCAGTTCTGACACATATATATTCAGTTCTTACACATATATATTTAGTTCTTACACATATATATTCCGTTCTTACGCATATAATCAGTTCTTACACATATATATTCAGTTCTAACACATATATATTCAGTTCTTACACATACATATTCAGTTCTTACACATATATATTCCGTTTTTACGCATATATATTCAGTTATTACACATATATATTCAGTTCTTATACATATATATTCCGTTCTTACGCATATATATTCCGTTCTTTCGCATATATATTCAGTTCTTACGCATATATATTCAGTTCTTACACATATATATTCAGTTCTTACACATATATATTCAGTTCTTACACATATATATTCAGTTCTTACACATATATATTCAGTTCTTACACATATATATTCAGTTCTTACAAATATATATTCCGTTCTTACGCATATACATTCAGTTCTTACGCATATATTCAGTTCTTACGCATATATATTCAGTTCTTACGCATAGATATTCAGTTCTTACACATATATATTCAGTTCTTACACATATATATTCAGTTATTACACATATATATTTAGTTCTTACGCATATATGTTCCGTGCTTACGCATATATATTCCTTTCTTACGCATTTATATTCCGTTTTTACGCATACATTTTCAGTTCTTAGGCATATATATTCCGTTCTTACGCATATATATTCAGTTCTTACACATATATATTCCGTTCTTACACATATATATTCAGTTCTTACACATATATATTCAGTTCTTACACATATATATTCAGTTCTTACACATATATATTCCGTTCTTACGCATACACATTCAGTTCTTACGCATATATTCAGTTTTTACGCATATATATTCAGTTCTTACACATATATATTCAGTTCCTACGCATATATATACAGTTCTTACACATATATATTAAGTTTTTACGCATATATATTCCGTTCTTACAAATATATATTCAGTTCTTATGCATATATATTCAGTTCTTACACATATATATTCAGTTCTTACACATTTATATTCAGTTTTTACACATATATATTCCGTTCTTACGCATATATATTCAGTACTTACACATATATATTGAGTTCTTACACATATATATTCAGTTCTTACGCATATATATTCAGTTCTGACACATATATATTCAGTTCTTACACATATATATTTAGTTCTTACACATATATATTCCGTTCTTACGCATATATATTCAGTTCTTACACATATATATTCAGTTCTAACACATATATATTCAGTTCTTACACATACATATTCAGTTCTTACACATATATATTCCGTTCTTACGCATATATACTCAGTTCTTACACATATATATTCAGTTCTTACACATATATATTCCGTTCTTACGCATATATATTCAGTTCTTACGCATATATATTCAGTTCTGACACATATATATTCAGTTCTTACACATATATATTAAGTTCTTACACATATATATTCCGTTCTTACGCATATATATTCCGTCCTTACGCATATATTCAGTTCTTACGCATATATTTTCAGTTTTTACGCATAGATATTCAGTTCTTACACATATATATTCAGTTCATATATATTCAGTTCTTACACATATATATTCAGTTCTTACGCATATATATTCAGTTCTTACACATATATATTGCGTTCTGACGCATATATATTCAGTTCTTACGCATATATATTCAGTTCTTACGCATATATTCAGTTCTTACGCATATATATTCAGTTCTTACGGATATATATTCAGTTCTTACGCATATATATTCAGTTCTTACACATATATATTCAGTTCTTACGCATAAAAATTCCGTTCTTACGCATATATATTCCGATCTTACGGATATATATTCAGTTCTTACACATATATAGTCAGTTCTTACACATATATATTCAGTTCTTACACATATATATTCAGTTCTTACAAATATATATTCCGTTCTTACGCATATATATTCCTTTCTTACGCATATATATTCCGTTCTTACGCATATATATTCAGTTCTTACGCATATATATTCCGTTCTTACGTATATATATTCCGTTCTTACTCCTATATATTCAGTTCTAAGGCATATAT
>JAWPHD010021132.1:0-29272 GCA_037043455.1 Cyrtodaria siliqua | reverse complement strand
CATCTTGTTGGAATGTGTAGACTTTGATCCTATGCGTCAAAGGTACTATATGTTAATACTATGAAAGAGTTACTTGATACTACAGATTTTAGTCTTATTTTAGATTTCCTGAAAGAAATCATACTATATAAATCATTATGTGTTCTTATATATATATACTTGTTTATATACCCGTTGACGGGCAGTTGTTGATTTTACGTATTACTATCATATCATCCCTTATTTTTAATAGTTTTATCTTTATATGTTTACATTAATTTTTAATTAATCCTTCATTTCTTCATCTTTCGTCGGTTTTTGCGCACAATATGACCTATTTATGTGTCGACGTGCCGTAAAACCCCATTCATTCATTCATTCATTCACGCATTCATTCATTCTAACTTTGTGTGTATACTATTTTGTCGGTAAGAGCATTAACTAATGTTGTTAGAACGATTATATATTGGCAATATAATATGTTTAAATCATAACTGTATTTGAATAGCGACGTCAACGTGACGTCATGACGTCTCATGTAAGGTTATAAGAATCTTTCATGGGTATCCGGTGAAGATAGGGAATTCCAATCTGACGTATAAGTGTTTTTATCGGAACCAAGGCTCTGCCGAGGTTCCGATTAAAACACTTATACCGATGGTTGGAATTCCCTATCTGAACCGAATAACCATGATAGATTATTGTTCCTGCATATCAGAGACATTTTGTGCCTTGACGCCGCCAGCTACTAACGTTGTGCATGTTTTCCTGCATACCGGATGTTGACGCGCGTGAATTTTATCTCAACCCTAGGATGAGATGGAAATATCTAGCCCCGGTAAAATGACGGATATCCTTGTCCGGTATGCAAGAAAGAGTAGCATTCACAGACGGCAATACAAAAACAGAATGCGTTCAAACAATTAAAAATTACAAGAAAATATGGAAACAAAACATGCGGCACTTGCAAAAGGCTGTTTGTGGTTTAAACCAGGTTCTAGGTTTCACCAAACCTCACTCTTTAAAACATTGTTATCACAATTAAAAGGGGCAGTGTTATAAGGTATTCCCGGGTTATTTCCAAGGTTTTACCCTCTAGCAACATAGACAGCATTTATAGACACATTAAATAGCAGGAACCATGAAATTGATCAGGTGTAAATGAATATAAAAATCCTAGAAATAAATTCTGAAAAAGATATCCCTTGGATGCAATAAATACACACAATAGAGGAAATTAGTAGACTGATTGGTTTTATTGAGTCCGTTCATGAGTGATAATATAAGGTGCAACGCCTGTAGCCGGGTGACATTTAACAGCCGTCACACAGTACTAAACAAAGGCTAGTACGAATATCTCGGTGACAACAGAAGCAACAGTAACAACAGAAATAACAGTCAAGGGCACGACACGACCAGATTTAAGACAAACCTATTATATACTCAGTTGCAAAACAAACTGAACACTATGACAATTTTACTTTACACCCTATCCTCTTTATCAAGCGACAGTCCCTTAATGATTCGAAATATTGAAAAACAAATGACAATGATATTGGCAATGGAACGATAAAACTTTGGTACCAAAAATAGCATATTCATTTTGGAATTTGTCAATTTAATTCTAAAATATCTTTATACAATTAAATCTAAACAAAACTCAATGTCCACTTTATTTTGCAACAGAGTATACGTGTTCTTAATTTATATTTTGCATATAAACTACTACTTGCATCGTTGTATTGTATCGAACTTAATTGTGTTTACCGGATCGTAAAATATCGTGTTCAATCATAATTAATCTCATACAACGACTACATATCAAAATAGTATTAATATTGTTTTTACCAAAGTTCCACTGTGTATGCGATCATTAACGCCATGTTGCAGATGTATGTATTTATATCGTGCTTGCTTGTTACTGGAGTTGAAATGAAGAATCGATCGTGTTCTGGTCTCTAGTGGAAAGCGTACAATCATGCGGTTTTTAATTCTGTAATGCTTATCATATCAGATAGAGTGAATGTATAATCCTTTGTGTATTGTCTTTAAATTACGACTGACTCATTTCTATTTTTTCTCATTTCCCACCGTGTGGTTGCCGAGGTAGAATACAGCTACCACATATCCCGCTATAGGAAAAGGGGTAGGACCCCTTCTTCATGTTCATTTTGTCATTTTATATCATGCTCATTCAAGGTCTTCATCAAGACACCACGTATGCAAACGTGGAAAAGAGGCTCCTTTGTAAATGGAGTGTCTACTATAGAATTCGCGTCAACTCAGCAGGTTCTGCAGGTTGGAATATTCTAGGCCGATTCTCCATATTTTATCTTAATGCAAATGGAGGCTGAGCCTTGCATGTTCATTCCTGTTCGGCGCAACATAACATGTCATGCTTTGGTGCGCCGTAAAACCCAATTCAATTCAATTAGAAGTTTTTTTCTCATTTTAAAACATGCGGCTTAATTTCATCAATACCACAGTTTTCGCTGTTATAGAATAACGGGGCTGATTGTTTAAATACCGTTTTTTAGAGAGAGACCCTCGCAAGCGCTTGAATAAGCTTTTGAAAGAAAACGAGTTTGTTTTTGTTAATTTCTAACATTTATTTGATAGTAACAATGTAGAGTTTAATAACCAGTGTTTTTGAGATATTTTCAGTATCTCAAAAACACTGGTTATTAAACTATATATTATATAATTTAAAATGATATTTTATTAATATTTCTAATGATTCACGGCTTTTTACACCAGTTTCCAGGTTGCAGAAAACTAAATACTTTCCCATAGACTTCCTGTGTCACCTGTCAGCTAATATCTGAAGAATTATACACTAGATTTTCTTTAAATTACCTTATTTCATAGATATTTCCATCGCAAAGCCTTAGAAAGTGTGAAAAAGACAACGTTTCCAGCTCAACATCTCTGCACATGTCTGTGTTTACAAACACTATTGAATCCGCACTGAATATTGACATGCAATTTCAATGGATGTTAAATTTTCAAAAACATGAAAAAATATTTTTTTATTTAATTTAATGATCCTAGCTGATGGGGATTATTTTACCTATAGTTTATCCTTCCTGAAAATGCATATTGAATATTTAGAAGTTATATCTTCTGACCTCTGTGAACTTTCACTTCTGTACTGAATCGTACACAACAAAAGGCGGGGCTTCACCCAGGCTATATTTAGCTGTACGCAGCCTGCACGAGAACGCCAAGACGACGTTACGTCGACGTTACGTCACACAAACAAAATAAGTGGAACCGGCACTCTTCGTTAATTTCCGTAATCGTTATTCTCTAGTGGCGGAATCTGACGACGACGTCCGTAAAACAATCGGAACGTCATTTGGCGTACAGCAAACGAGTAGATATAGCTTTTCTATTCCCAGTTTTTCCTATACAAATCACAGACAAATATTTACATATGGAAACTGCTGTTGTTTTCATTATTTATATTTTGGCTATATTTTATTCTGAAAACAATGAAGAACTATGAAGTGGTCGTTTCGTATAGCAAAACTGTATACTTGCGTTTTTCTCCTGAGCGGCATAGCTCAGTGGATAAGACCTTACTATTTATAGCTACAAACATATGCCGCGCATTCTTCATCTTATCTCCCTCTGAGTTTGTTATCCCAGTATAACCTTATATAATGTATTATCGGCACAAACCTTCCCACTTCATATGTCATTTTCTTGAAAAAATAAAACACAAGAAGTATACAGCTGTGCCTTAGATACTATTCAACATAGCAACTGTAATCGGAACGTTATATACTAAAGCGAAAAAGAAACCCAACTCGAGAATGTCCGCTATATATTGTAGGCCTATATACTGCGCACTTAATTCCACATAATATTCTAAAGATGTTTTGTAAAAAACATGTTGCAGTTAGATAGAGAAAGGACACAACAGTGCTTTTGTAGACGTTTTAATCACAGTACACGATGTAACAAGAAGTTCATACATGTTGAAGTTCCTTTTTGAAAAATTGAGCCATTTCAGTACTGTATTTAACGTAAAGAGTTTGCACAATTTTGCATCCTAAGTTTGCTCACATACTTGAGCCAAACGTGTACTCTGTCAATAATGAAATTTTGAAGGAATACTATTTGCTGTGTTTTGTGTTGTTTTAGTCTTTTTTCTAAAAGTAAGGTCTTACGTAGCCATGTACCATTCGATTAACAGCAGCATATTGTACATACAATATATAGCGGAAATACCCGAGTTGCGTTTCTGTTTCTCTTCAGTATATGTAAGACATATATTATGCAAGCTTTTTTATGATTTTCATTGACCACGTACTTGTTCATTTAATGTTTTGTGATATTATGTTCGCGACATACTTTTGTACTATATGTAACTTAACTCTATATAAAATATGTTTAAAGAAACTCTTAAGGGCTATTTATTGCAATGTCTCCCCACCGCAACAACCCCTAAGATTCAACCCAATCATCAACTCTATCCCACGTCTGCTCCTTCACTGTTCTATTCTTATCTCAATATCCATAATTATATTAAACCGTGAATGTACCATTGTACCCGTCAACGAAAAAACATGTAATTTTTCCGCATGTTGTTACCATGCAAAATGTAACCGTGACCCGTCAACGAAGAAACATGTATTTTTTCCTCATGTTGTTACCATGCGAAATGTAACCTGGGTAAATTAATTATATGTTGTTATTGTTATTACTATTAAGTGTTGCTTTGCCTGTTTTCTCTAACAGCAGGCAACACTGATAACGTATGATAGTTTCACCATCTGACCTCACAGTTAACAAAGATACATGACGCAATCAAATACTGGTTACCGTAACTGATAACAAAACAAGGGGACACAAATAAAGCAGACGAATATGTTGAATCGCCACAATGAATCGGTGAATTAAAAAAAAAATCATTAACAATAACTCACTAGTGCGTGTTTTTGGCTGGCTTCTTTCTTTGAAAGTTACATTTCCTGCACATCTTTAGTATCTGCGTTTCAAGCTGACAGTAGCAAAATCAATAAGAGCAGCAGTGACATTTTAAAGTAACAGATATTCCTCTTAGACAGCGTGCTTTTATGATATCAAGGCTAATATGTACCTTAAGTAGCATAGAATTTATGATTGCCTTACACACATTACTATTATATCGCACGGGAAAATGACGTCACGTAAACAAGTTGTTGATTTTGAAACGTAATGTTAAAAAATCAGATTTTTATTAATAATTTCGTTATTTACTAAGATGTTTTGACCAAACAAATTTTATCGCAAAGAGGACGATAAGTCGGATAATTTGGTATGTGACACTATAATTGTGACAGCGAAAATAAAGGGGGAATGTCGTCGAAAGAAATTTGTCCGGCTCCGAAACTTGGCAAAAGCAACGACATTGAGCATCGAGAGTACCATCTGAATAAGTTGAACTCTATGAAGAAAAAGCTTGACGCCATAGAACGTGAGAAAATAGTGGTGACGGAGACAGGAGGAGGTACAACATTCATGTTAAATACTGGTATGTATGAACTTCTAAAGATTGCAGGCGATAAGTATTTCACGGCAGATCACCAATGTTTTACCTATAAAAAAATAACCGTGTAAGACAAAGATGACAATGGGGTAGAGACAAGATACAGAGTATCGCAAGGTAAAACACATTACTATACGTTGAATATGTACCACACACGATGTACGTGCTTAGTTAATGGAAAACGTGTATCGTATTTTATGGACACTGACCTAAACGAAATTCTGAACATCATCAACGTTTGCCTAGCGGAAAGAAATACAACATGTACTGATGTCAATGACAGTATCCGGTCATGGATAATGAAGTATTTCGTAACCAGTGATAATGTGGACGCAGAACCTTCAAATATTCTGTTACTCCTGGAAGCAATACCTCCTACAGACAACGAATGTGCTGATTCCGACAACGAGGACTGCGCTGACTTCCACACCAAGGACCACGATGACACGTGCACCAATGACTGCGCTGACACGTGTTCCAATGACAGTGCTGATACCCCCACATCGGGCCGTGTTGACACCTACTTCTTGGAACGGGCTGGCTCACTTACACCGGACCACGCTGACACCAGTACACTGGATCGCGCTGACACCCTATAATTTAAATCCAAATAAGTCTACAGCGTCAGATGGTATTGGTCCCAAAATTCTTAAATACTGTGGCGATTGTATCACACCAGCAATTGTCTATATATTCAATCAAAGTAATGATCAAGGATTTTTTCCGGATGCACTAAAAGGGGCGTGTGTCAAACCGATTTTCAAGAGTGGAGACAAAGAAAATCCAAATAATTATCGTCCAATTTCAATTTTACCGACCATATCCAAAGTGTTTAAAAGACATATTGCATCTCAGTTACAATCATATTTTATAAAATATTTTATCATTCATGATACCCAATCAGGTTTTAGACAACAGCATTCGTGTCAAACGGCGCTCATTCATTTAATAGATTCATGGTTAAAAGATGTGGATTTAGGAAAATATGTTGGTGCGGTTTTTTTAGATCTGAAGAAGGCATTCGATTTGGTAGACCACAATATACTTATACATAAACTGTATTTGTATCATTGTTCAAATAAAACGGTCAAACTGTTTACATCGTATCTTTCAAACCGGACACAGTTCATGAAACATGGTACTTTCACTACAAACGTATTGTTAGTGACATCAGGCGTACCCCAGGGTTCGATCCTGGGACCGCTTCTATTTTTAATATATATCAATGATACTGCTTATACAACTACCACAGGAAAGTTAGATCTGTACGCGGATGATTCCACTCTATAGGAAGCTGACCATGATATATTTAAAGTACAAACCCGACTTAGGCTAATTTGAAAGCAATAAATAGGTGGTGTGATGAAAATGATATGGCTCTACATCCCACTAAAACTAAATCTATGATAATAACTTCACATATTAAACACAAAGCACTAAATAACAACCATGTGCTATTACAATTAAACATTAATGATTCGAAAATAGAAAATGTTAACGTTCAAAAGATACTCGGCATTTATGTTGATAATACGTTATCGTGGAATGTACAGATATCAAAACTGAGTTCCAAAATTAATTCTAAAATTGCACTTTTAAAGAAAATTGTTTATTTCTTGACGGATGATATGAAGAAACTGTACTACAATGCTTACATCCTGTCGACCATTGACTATTGTTGCCCAATATGGGCTAAGGGGAACAACATCAATACGATAAATAAGCTACAAGTAAGAGTAGCGCGAATAATAATGCATAAATCTTACAAAACTGGGTGCAAATCACTACTGAAAGAATTACAATGGCTATCAGTTTCAGATAGATATCAGTATCACATAGCTGTTCTAGTATACAAAGCGAAATATAATTTCGCTCCAAATTACATACGCAAATTATTAACCTTTTCCAGCAGTAACATATATAGCCTTCGATCTATTACAAACAGTGATTTAGTAACTCCCAACCCACGTACAAATTATATGAAAAAATCCTTTACATTTGTAAGTGCACAAGTATGGAATAGTGTGCCTGTACATATTCGTTCGTCATATTCGTTACATTCATTTAAATATAGATACAGATCACATTTATTGCAAAGTAATGTATTGTCATTTAACGATTCATTGTTCAGATAACGATATTACAGAGTAAACATATAACTGAATTTTGAGTAAGATTCCGCTTATGCTGTATTATTTCATGATCTTTGATATTGTTTCTAGAAAATTAACTAATGGAGTGTTTGTCGATGTATATATGTATAGTGTGTGTGTGTGTGTGTGTGTGTGTGTGTGTGTGTGTGTGTGCGTGCGTGTGTGAATGATATTTTGCAGAAGGCCACATTGAAAATAAGATGTATATGATGTATGTTATATAACTCTAATGTGTTACCTTCTTTAAATAAAGCTTTTATTATTATTATTTTTATTTAACATGGCTTGATTAGTTCTTAAAGACATCGGGCATCTTTGACGTTACGCTAATTGGTGTCATTTGAAAACATGAGTTTTTATGGAAATGTACACACAATGCAAATATTAAAACAATTATTGTGTTAACTGTTACTATATGTAATCTATTAAAGTTCCCCGGCCATGTTTTGTTTCATGGACGTGTTTATGTGTATTTAAATCGAAATCAATAGATATTTACAATTCACGCATTGCAATATCTGTGAAAAGCGAGAATAAAAGTGTATGTGATGACGTAGAAAACTTTTAACAGGTAAATAAATCCACAGGTAAATGTATTTATCAATTATCTGGCAATAGTTGTGCAGGTATACAGTTCAGATTTACCTCATTTCCCCGTGCAGTGACGTAGTAGTAAAAGTAGTATCTACATCATGCAAATAATATTTGTTTTTACATATAACTTAGTAGCAGTTTTACGTATATGTTTCTCTCCGGGACTATCAAGACATGGTCATATGATGTTTAAGAGTTAAATTTGTTAATTGATAATACTGCAAAAAGGGTGACCATTCATCTTTAAGTGCCAAACGATACGAAGATCATTACGTTTATAGTATATCAACTGAATGGCGTCAACTACACATGTCCGGTTTCTTTCACAAAATTAAATGTTATTATGACGTAACACGCAGTATATTTTGCTCCAGCGTTACCTGTTGGACTATTGGTTGGCGTCAACATTCAAATACACAAATAATCTAAAAGTAAGTTATTAATTCACACGTAGTATCATACATACATAATACATACATATTAATATTTTTATTCCGAGAAACAAATAACAATCATCACAAACAGTGTTACTGGTCCTTTGGGACCAACGAGCCCAATATAGGTGGCTTTGAAGTAGAATACCGCTAAAGCCGGTCCTAGGGGGCGTGAGAGGTATTGATTCTTTCATTACTTCTCATGAACAGACTCAATAAAACGAGTCTGCTGCTTTATTCTCTTAATTGTGTTTGTGTTTGTTGCTCCCAAAGGATCACCTTTGATTTAAAATGCTTGGTAGGAAGAACTGATGGTAAATATCGGGAAGAATGTAAGAAAAAACGGTCGTGACGTGTTTGTTTATGTCTCCGTGACAACATTTATTTGTTTAATATTGTTTTAACACCCGTGACTTGATATATTATTATGTTAATTTCTTGTCTCTCGGCAGCTATTTTACGTTTGCATAAAACCTTGCTTGTATCTGCTTTTAATGATTGTGTCCGTCTTACCGACGAGAATAAGTAAATACAGGCCGCTTAACGCATGAAGAAAACAGTGGGGCCAGTTAAATTATATTAATTTATGGATTCGACCTGTTGACCAAACCTGCTATTTTCTCCAATTAGATCGCAGTTCGTTTATTCACTTTAATCAGCGCATTGCTAAGCGCCATTAATTTACATCTGTTTCCATTGCCGCAAATTATTTATTCGGAAATTTAATGAAATTTCGTTTTTAAATTATTTAATCGATAATTACGGATTTTTTGCACACACATTGTTCGGAGTTGCGCATGTGTCCAATTACATGCGAATAATGCTAGGATAATTCATGTCAAAGATAAATTGACATTAGAGAGGTCCGACCATTCTATCTTGTTTTAATTCAATAAAATAGATATTTTTATAAATAAATAATCAAATTACCTCAGAACTAAACGTCATTATGTTATGAAGTTATTTGCAATATTAAAAAAGCTATTGCAACAAGCTACAAACTAGGCCGGCTATGTTGTTGTCATCTTTTAGTGTACTGCACCAGTACAACACATTGCAATACATCTTTCAATTTTTGGATGTCTGTTTTCATGGTTTTGTCTAACTGGTCTTATACAAAATGAAGAAATCATTAAAGGGAGGAAGACATAGAGGTAAACACTCTTTATTATTGAAAGTTCTAAACTATTTGGAAAAAGGTGAAATAATTATTAAAATCGGGTGATAATCAAAGAGGATATGACCATTTGAATGTTGTTCTAAACCGAATATGGGAGTCGCCATTTTGAAGACTATGCCATCATAGTTCTAAATTACCATTTATGGCATATTGATAAATACCATTTAAAGCTAAGAAAATCACTGCAAATGAATGCAAAATGCTGAACTGATCATTTAATGCTTTGTTAAAGTCGTATTTGTTTTATTGTTGTTAATTCAGCTATTGAATTTCACATGTTATCAAAGTACAGGACATATGGTTTCATGCTTCATCATATCCATTCATACCAGTTAAGCTTATTGTTGACCGAAATGTTAGTGGAACATCAGAAATAGTCCCCCGGCAGTTGTGTGACACGTGAGTGCATTTAAGTTGGTCAGTTATATAAATACAACCATATAATTAATACATAATGTATTGTTTACCGAGAGTATACGCCTAAGCTGTGGTCAGTATTTCATCATTCTATACTATAAGTCCAACAAACACATTAAAAGACCGTTGGTACTGACTCTGGTGTCAAGTTATAACCAAATGGCTGCTAGTTATGACTATAATTTGGGTCTGATCAGTCTGGACAGGTTCTCATGGCTGTTGCAGCGAGAGAACCTGTATAAAATAGGCCCGCTCGGCGGTGCGAGGCAGTCTAAAGTTGAAGTCATGTCTATGTTTTAGGCACTTTAAGCTTGTATATCACCGGTCCACTAGGCTGACCTTTTTGACATCCGTCTCTCCGATAATTCGTGTTTGCTTTACTCCTCATTCATTATTAGGAGGAGTGTTTACATATTTGGTTTGATAATAAAAACACAGTTTACAAAGCTACAGAACTGAATATAAGTCAAATTAAATTTTATAAATGGTTCAAGCAAAAAATACATCACCATATAAACACATTATACTAAACATTTATTCGGAATCCAATGTATGCCTGTCTCCCTAACCACTAGGCGGTGACTTTTATTATTTAAACCTGGCTGCCGAAAAATATCATCGTTCATCCGCGAACAATCGACTCCGAACTCGTGCACATTTCGTCGAACATATCCAAAACGTATTTATATGTTTTGGCTAGAAAAACGAATACATATTTTTAGTTGTGATTTTTTAAAGCACATCTTTTGAAATGCTGGTTCTTTCTTTTCTATTTCAAATATCTTTATTGGTAATGGATATATTGATGCTGGAGCCCAGCAGGTGTAATGCATTTAGATACTAACCTTGTGAATAAGTTCTGTCGCAATTTTCACTTTCTTAACAAAAAGGAAATGGGCTGTATATAAGGTTTGTGGGCGTATACCTAAAGGAAATGGGAGGAATTTTACGCTTGGTTGACTACCAAATTGAAGCTTGTGAAACATGTATATAAGGATACTAAACATATACTAAGACATCATTTGTTAATCCGTCGTTCTTTGAAAAAACATTGATATACTCAGTTGCAAAAGAAACTGGACATTTTGAACATTTTACTTTACACCCTATCCTCCTTATCAATCGCAGTCCCTTAATGATTCGATATATTGAAAAACAATGACAACATGATATTGGCAATGGAATGATAAAAACTTTGATACCAAACATGGCATATTCATTTTGGAATTTGTCAATTTAATTCTAAAATATCTTTATACAATTAAATCTAAACAAAACTCAGTGTCCACTTTCTTTTGCAACTGAGTATATAAAAAAACACACATCACTGTCATAATCATTGATAAATAGTTCGCTCAACACGGGATATGAACTCGGGACCTTCGAATTGACAAGCCGTATACTCTACCATTAAGACACAGAACCAACAGATAACCTATTTTTCATTTTAACTATATATGCGTTTGATAATGGACTTGTTTTCTCACAGTTATTTCAACAAATTTATTAAACTTACACTACCGTTTCATTTTCATTTTTAGCATACTATTCTAATGTTGGAAGCTGTTATCTATATTTTCTGGAGCACTTAGAAAAGCATTGAATCACACACACAAAATCAACAAAGGATAACGTCTACAATGCTAACAGTATATAAATAAAAACAAGGCTATTGATCAACTGACTGGATTAGCCTAGTGTAAAAGCGGAGTGATTGTCAATCCAAAGTCTTGGGTTCGAAACTCGCAAAGGCTATAATATTTTTGTCACTGAATGTGCGTGCATTTTTGATGTTGCTTTGTCGATCACAGGTTAAGAAATGAAAGCGGTTGTGTGTATTTCTAAGGATTATAGTCCCTCCACCTACGACAGGCGTCCTACCGGACGATTATAGGCACAATGTCTGGACTTTTATCTGTGTGTTGTTGTGTGATGTGATGATATGTCTACTTGAAGCAGCGAACTCAATGGTTTCTTTATAGCGCTATAAAAGTGCCTTATATACGGGCTCCCAACAATGTTTCAGTAGCTTGAAATTGGTAGTAGACAAGCGTTAAACCGCTCACATTTGCTTTAGATACACGCCGCTATATTTATATATTTATTTATATACAGCTATTATGCTTTAAAGACTTCACAAACATAAATCGAGATGCCGCTAACGACATCACAATAGGCAACAAAGCCGCCTTCGCCACCTCCGCACAGACGCTGCAATATCGCATAAACAATTGAGACATAAAACGGCAACATGAAGAGCATGTGGTTAATATTTTACAAGGTCTCTTCTTTGTCTCTGAAAGGTCATAGTAGACTTTTCAAAGTTTGCTTAGCACGAATATTTCAATACGAAATTTTACGATGGCTGGTTTATCCAAGAGCATAAAACTCAACAATTAATTTTGTTCTATGATTATTTTATATAAAAATCATTATTGTAATGTCTAAAATTTATTAGAAAACACGTTTCTTGTGAATTTTTGCATGTCACTCTACAAAATACAGTTTCGACCGTATTTCAAAAATAAGACGAACACGGTTTGGTGTTTAGCAAACTTTGAGAAGTGTATTAAAGGCTTTTACAAGAAAACAACAACATTTACTTCATTACAGCGGAGCCTTCAGGCTCCTGTTATATTTATCCCGGATTCAGACATCTGCTATGGGTGATTGACTGTGTATATAAACATGATAAACCGAACGTACTTTCGTAAAATTTGCGAGATAGTTACTTGAGACGCAATCAGCCTGCTTTGACTGTTCGTAAAACAGAAGCATTTTGTAAGATTTTAAAAATAATAGCGACGCAGTCAAATTGGTTTACGAGTATTTTATCTGTATTTTACTACAATAATTATATGTAAATTTAAGGGATAGAGTCTATAATAATGATCTACGGGTATGCATAGAACTGGTTTAAACTGGTTTGCGTCATATTCGGTAGCGTCACTGATTAGTACTGGCGTCGATGAATAGTGACTGAAATCGAACGTTATTAAAGGGGCACACGGCAATCATGACTTTTAAAAAAATCGTTGCTTCCTGCTAGTTTTTCTATATGAACTGCATTTGTTCAATCAATATTAATTACACGAATACGTATAAAGGACTTATTAGCTGTGTATTTTCTTTTGGTGATGTCTGCTTTTAAAACACCAATATAGATACATTTAATTTAAATAAAGGTAAACATATTTGGATTTTTCCTGTA
Organism: Cyrtodaria siliqua; assembly: GCA_037043455.1. Taxonomy (NCBI): domain Eukaryota; kingdom Metazoa; phylum Mollusca; class Bivalvia; order Adapedonta; family Hiatellidae; genus Cyrtodaria; species Cyrtodaria siliqua. Next base: position 15,768 of record JAWPHD010021132.1, on the reverse strand, counting down.
ATGATTTAGGATACGGTCCGAGTAACCATTTTATTTCACCTACTGAATATCTTAACAACTCGGACACGGTCAGTGGCTAAATGGATCGGGCAGTGGCTAAAAAGGCCGCTGGTGCTTGAAACCGGATTCTAGGGCAGACCAAAACCTCACTATTAGCCTATTAAAACGTTACAGTGTACATAAAGAAACCCCCGCCATGCTATATCTTCTGATAAACTAGGCAGCATTAAGAGACAAAATAAGCATAACACAATGCTAATCAGGTATATATGAATATAAATAGAGAATATTATGTCAGTGCCTTTTACTATCAAGTTTATTAGGCGAGGCTTAGAAAACGAAGATTGGCGAGGCTCTGCCTAACCATTCTTCGTTTTCGTGCCGAGCCTAATAAACTTGATTGTAAAAGGTACTGACATAATATTCTATTTATCATGTAGATTATCCACATTTTTTGTATGAATTACTATTATTACCTATTTCTCAGAATGTTACGCTTATCGAGGACGCCGCCATGTTGTTGTTTTTTGTTGGTTTTATGACGTCAGGCAACGTTACGTGCATGGCGTCAGATAACGTTACGTACAATAAACGCCGAGGGATTCCGCATTGGTTGGCTCTATTGGTACAGTGCCTAATGAAGCAAAATTTAATAGGTCACCCCTTTATCCGGATATCCTTGTCCGGTATGCAAGAATAATGTATCTAGTGTTAAACTTTGTATGATAAATGTTCATATGCATATATATGTTTTGATTGTTGAAGATAAAAAATGAAAGTAGTATCCTAAGCATCTACACACTTCTACAAGCTGTTTGTGTTTATTGGTGATTTGTAATGATACATATCCCGACAAGTGGTCGGTGTGGTCAATGATGGTAATGATAGTCCATTATTAAGGACCTATGTCCAGCCTATTGTATTTGGAGAGGGTAGAATTGTACAGGTAACTGCATATCACTATTAGACAAACACATGCATGAGAAAATGTTGTTATTCATTTTTTTTATAAGATGACGAGGCCCTCCCAGTACAGTTGTTGTATGAAGTCAACATGGTAGAGCCTAAACACAGGTTTTATTTTTGTTCTACATAAAAGAAATATCAACACTTTTTGTATTTAGTACAGGTAACTTGTTAATTTGTTAGTTTTCTCTTCATAAAAATAAAGTTCAAAGTAATATATACTGCTATAACCTAGATACTTAAGAAATAAAATATTTCCAGCGGATTCATATTGTCCCAGATGGTGGGCGGGACTTAAAGTTCATCGATAACAAGGGCCGCAGGCCGGCGGTTTCGATGTGTTTCAAGTCCCAAGCAGCAGGTCTTGATCTCGCACAATAAAAACCCGCTGGAAATATTTTATTTCTTATCTAACATGGAGTTTTATGTATCATGAAACATATTTTGTCGAGAGATTGAACAAAATACTAATTCTCACAACTTACATTTTATGCTTATCTCTCAACATCAAACGAGAAAAACATACAGCTTCATCCTATTTAAATGTGTTGTTGGAACGTAGCGTCGCTTAAAATAACGCATTTCATAGCTTGTTGTTTTGCATCTGACGATTAAAATGACATCGCAATGGTTAACTAGTTAGCTTTTTTTCAGACCACCCCAAAAACCAATCAAAATTGAGTATTTTAACAAACCATGTTAGATTGTTCAATAAAACAATGCTATTCAAAGAAAAATACATTACTCGGGCGGCAATGTATATACCTGAACTAACCGGTCATGGAACATGTTAGCAGTTAAGCAAGCTTAGCAGACCTTTTCAATGACCGTTCAGTGTTGGGAGATATATTTTAAACAATATTTTATTCAAGTACTGAATGGGATTGGACAACAGGCAATGCCTATGTAAGACCTCTCCCGTATCAAGGTACATATAAACAATAAATTCATATCAAACATAACATAAAATGTGGAATTGTAGTACAGTTTGTATATATTGGTTTGACAATTAACTTAGAATCTTTGAAACATGTGTACCGTGATTGTTTAGTATTAACACTTTGTACTGTCAGAAAGAATTTAAGTGAGAAAAAAAAAGAATAAACAGAAAGAAAATCATACTGGAAACCAATACGAAATATATATAAAAATGTACCGATTACTACAAAATATAATGTTTTTAGTATGAGTTTCTGTAACCAATAGTTAATTTTGGAATTTAAGATAACTGAGAACAAAACAGACAAACAAAAAAATAAAAATTACAATAAAAAGGAAGAAAGATGACAAAATATAAAAAAAATCAAGCATTGTGACAAAACATATCTGAAATATACATACATGTACACATTCATGTACATACCTATATACCCATATATACACATACATATACACATCTATAATTCTACGAAAATCTCCTGGTACACTGCATGTATTTGAGGACGATAAGTACAATTTCTGAGTTCGTAGTATCGTCTAGATTGGAACTGAAGTCAATGTTGATATGCGTGACATCAACAAGATTGACTAGGGTATCAAGTAAGTCATTTCTGAATTGGTGATACAGTGGACAGTTGAAAAAGAAATGAGTATTGTCCTCACATGGATTGCCACATTTCGGACATACTGTTGAATATGTCAAGAAGTGGTCAAATAAATGCTTATTTAGATTACTTGAGTTATTTCTTAATTGACAATGGATGATGTTATCATTCCTATTTCCTATATTATAGTGATATGGACTGTTAGTCCTATGTTCAATAGCCTTAAGTTTATGCTTAAATTGTTCAACAGATGGTGCATTAGGTAAAGCATTCCACAATTTAATTGTACTCGGTAGAAAGCTGTTATAATATGATGTTGTACGACAAAGAGGGAGACGTAAGTTTAATCCTGAAATTCGAATGTTATAATTATTGTTTACAGGTAAGTATGACTGGATTAAGTTATACATGTAATCTGGACTTGTGCTATAAATTATTTTGTAAATAGTTACAAGTTTATGATCTTTTCTTCTTTTTGTTAATGTTTCTACGTTCAATTCAGTATATAAGTATGATCTAGAGGAATTGCACATGAGGCCTGTTATTATTGTTGGGAGATATGTCCTTAAACTTTAAGGACGACAGTCAACCACGAACATACAGAAACAAACAACATCTATAAAGATGTATCTAACATGGTTCATGAAAATACTCAATGCTGATTTTTAAAAAAAATATAGACCTATGCCGTCACGTCCTTCAACCGTTAGAAAGTCATGTTAAACGATTTAAACGTCGAAAAACATCCAAAACAATGATTACGTTAAGGCAACGTTACGTTCAAACAACAAATTTAACTTGTTTGAAACACGATCAAACTACATACTGTCAAGGTATTGATCTGGGATAATATTAACCCGCTAGAAATATTTTATTTCTTAAATAAAAGACAAGATATGGCATCACAAACAGAAAATAGTTGACATTAGGGCTACCACCGTGAAACGGTCAATGGCACAAAAGGCCGCTGGGGGTTTAAATCTCACTCTTACGCTATTGTCATCCCAATAAACGGGACAGTGTAAATAAAGATAAAAAACGTTTATATTCTCTAACAAACAAGACAGAATTAATACTTTGCTTCGGTTGCCATAGTTTCTTTTTTCATCTGAAGCATGATTATAAAGTGTAGTGAATAAAACAGCACACAACGTTATGATCTATAGCAGGTATAAACAGGCAGCACACAACGTTATGATCTATAGCATGTATAAACAGGCAGCACACAACGTTATGATCTATAGCATGTATAAACAGGTAGCACACAACGTTATGATCTATAGCATGTATAAACAGGTATGTCAACAACGTTATGATCTATAGCATGTATAAACAGGTAGCACACAACGTTATGATCTATAGCATGTATAAACAGGTAGCACACAACGTTATGATCTATAGCATGTATAAACAGGTATGTACACAACGTTATGATCTATAGCATGTATAAACAGGTAGCACACAACGTTATGATCTATAGCATGTATAAACAGGCAGCACACAACGTTATGATCTATAGCATGTATAAACAGGTAGCACACAACGTTATGATCTATAGCATGTATAAACAGGTAGCACACAACGTTATGATCTATAGCATGTATAAACAGGTAGCACACAACGTTATGATCTATAGCACGTATAAACAGGTAGCACACAACGTTATGATCTATAGCATGTATAAACAGGTATGTACACAACGTTATGATCTATAGCATGTATAAACAGGCAGCACACAACGTTATGATCTATAGCATGTATAAACAGGCAGCACACAACGTTATGATCTATAGCATGTATAAACAGGTATGTACACAACGTTATGATCTATAGCATGTATAAACAGGCAGCACACAACGTTATGATCTATAGCATGTATAAACAGGCAGCACACAACGTTATGATCTATAGCATGTATAAACAGGCAGCACACAACGTTATGATCTATAGCATGTATAAACAGGTATGTACACAACGTTATGATCTATAGCATGTATAAACAGGTAGCACACAACGTTATGATCTATAGCATGTATAAACAGGCAGCACACAACGTTATGATCTATATCATGTATAAACAGGCAGCACACAACGTTATGATCTATAGCATGTATAAACAGGCAGCACACAACGTTATGATCTATAGCATGTATAAACAGGTATGTACACAACGTTATGATCTATAGCATGTATAAACAGGTAGCACACAACGTTATGATCTATAGCATGTATAAACAGGCAGCACACAACGTTATGATCTATAGCATGTATAAACAGGCAGCACACAACGTTATGATCTATAGCATGTATAAACAGGCAGCACACAACGTTATGATCTATAGCATGTATAAACAGGCAGCACACAACGTTATGATCTATAGCATGTATAAACAGGCAGCACACAACGTTATGATCTATAGCATGTATAAACAGGTAGCACACAACGTTATGATCTATAGCATGTATAAACAGGCAGCACACAACGTTATGATCTATAGCATGTATAAACAGGCAGCACACAACGTTATGATCTATAGCATGTATAAACAGGTAGCACACAACGTTATGATCTATAGCATGTATAAACAGGCAGCACACAACGTTATGATCTATAGCATGTATAAACAGGCAGCACACAACGTTATGATCTATAGCATGTATAAACAGGCAGCACACAACGTTATGATCTATAGCATGTATAAACAGGTATGTCAACAACGTTATGATCTATAGCATGTATAAACAGGTAGCACACAACGTTATGATCTATAGCATGTATAAACAGGCAGCACACAACGTTATGATCTATAGCATGTATAAACAGGCAGCACACAACGTTATGATCTATAGCATGTATAAACAGGTAGCACACAACGTTATGATCTATAGCATGTATAAACAGGTAGCACACAACGTTATGATCTATAGCATGTATAAACAGGTATGTCAACAACGTTATGATCTATAGCATGTATAAACAGGTAGCACACAACGTTATGATCTATAGCATGTATAAACAGGCAGCACACAACGTTATGATCTATAGCATGTATAAACAGGTAGCACACACCGTTATGATCTATAGCATGTATAAACAGGTATGTACACAACGTTATGATCTATAGCATGTATAAACAGGTAGCACACAACGTTATGATCTATAGCATGTATAAACAGGCAGCACACAACGTTATGATCTATAGCATGTATAAACAGGCAGCACACAACGTTATGATCTATAGCATGTATAAACAGGTATGTACACAACGTTATGATCTATAGCATGTATAAACAGGCAGCACACAACGTTATGATCTATAGCATGTATAAACAGGCAGCACACAACGTTATGATCTATAGCATGTATAAACAGGCAGCACACAACGTTATGATCTATAGCATGTATAAACAGGCAGCACACAACGTTATGATCCATAGCATGTATAAACAGGTATGTACACAACGTTATGATCTATAGCATGTATAAACAGGCAGCACACAACGTTATGATCTATAGCATGTATAAACAGGTAGCACACAACGTTATGATCTATAGCATGTATAAACAGGCAGCACACAACGTTATGATCCATAGCATGTATAAACAGGTATGTACACAACGTTATGATCTATAGCATGTATAAACAGGTAGCACACAACGTTATGATCTATAGCATGTATAAACAGGCAGCACACAACGTTATGATCTATAGCATGTATAAACAGGCAGCACACACCGTTATGATCTATAGCATGTATAAACAGGCAGCACACAACGTTATGATCTATAGCATGTATAAACAGGCAGCACACAACGTTATGATCTATAGCATGTATAAACAGGTAGCACACAACGTTATGATCTATAGCACGTATAAACAGGTAGCACACATCGTTATGATCTATAGCATGTATAAACAGGCAGCACACAACGTTATGATCTATAGCATGTATAAACAGGTATGTACACAACGTTATGATCTATAGCATGTATAAACAGGCAGCACACAACGTTATGATCTATAGCATGTATAAACAGGTAGCACACAACGTTATTATCTATAGCATGTATAAACAGGTATGTACACAACGTTATGATCTATAGCATGTATAAACAGGTATGTACACAACGTTATGATCTATAGCATGTATAAACAGGTATGTACACAACGTTATGATCTATAGCATGTATAAACAGGTATGTACACAACGTTATGATCTATAGCATGTATAAACAGGTATGTACACAACGTTATTATCTATAGCATGTATAAACAGGTATGTACACAACGTTATGATCTATAGCATGTATAAACAGGTATGTACACAACGTTATGATCTATAGCATGTATAAACAGGTATGTACACAACGTTATTATCTATAGCATGTATAAACAGGTATGTACACAACGTTATGATCTATAGCATGTATAAACAGGTATGTACACAACGTTATGATCTATAGCATGTATAAACAGGCAGCACACAACGTTATGATCTATAGCACGTATAAACAGGTAGCACACATCGTTATGATCTATAGCATGTATAAACAGGCAGCACACAACGTTATGATCTATAGCATGTATAAACAGGTAGCACACAACGTTATGATCTATAGCATGTATAAACAGGTAGCACACAACGTTATTATCTATAGCATGTATAAACAGGTATGTACACAACGTTATGATCTATAGCATGTACAAACAGGTAGCACACAACGTTATGATCTATAGCATGTATAAACAGGTAGCACACAACGTTATGATCTATAGCATGTATAAACAGGTATGTACACAACGTTATTATCTATAGCATGTATAAACAGGTATGTACACAACGTTATGATCTATAGCATGTATAAACAGGTATGTACACAACGTTATGATCTATAGCATGTATAAACAGGCAGCACACAACGTTATGATCTATAGCACGTATAAACAGGTAGCACACATCGTTATGATCTATAGCATGTATAAACAAGCAGCACACAACGTTATGATCTATAGCATGTATAAACAGGCAGCACACAACGTTATGATCTATAGCATGTATAAACAGGTAGCACACAACGTTATGATCTATAGCATGTATAAAGAGGTAGCACACAACGTTATTATCTATAGCATGTATAAACAGGTATGTACACAACGTTATGATCTATAGCATGTACAAACAGGTAGCACACAACGTTATGATCTATAGCATGTATAAACAGGTAGCACACACCGTTATGATCTATAGCATGTTTAAACAGGTAGCACACAACGTTATGATATATAGCATGTATAAACAGGTAGCACACACCGTTATGATCTATAGCACGTATAAACAGGTAGCACACATCGTTATGATCTACAGCATGTATAAACAGGCAGCACACAACGTTATGATCTATAGCATGTATAAACAGGCAGCACACAACGTTATGATCTATAGCACGTATAAACAGGCAGCACACAACGTTATGATCTATAGCATGTATAAACAGGTAGCACACAACGTTATGATCTATAGCATGTATAAACAGGTATGTACACAACGTTATGATCTATAGCATGTACAAACAGGTAGCACACAACGTTATGATCTATAGCATGTATAAACAGGCAGCACACAACGTTATGATCTATAGCATGTATAAACAGGCAGCACACAACGTTATGATCTATAGCATGTATAAACAGGTAGCACACAACGTTATGATCTATATCATGTATAAACAGGTATGTACACAACGTTATGATCTATAGCATGTACAAACAGGTAGCACACAACGTTATGATCTATAGCATGTATAAACAGGTAGCACACAACGTTATGATCTATAGCATGTATAAACAGGTAGCACACAACGTTATGATCTATAGCATGTATAAACAGGTATGTACACAACGCTATGATCTATAGCATGTATAAACAGGTAGCACACAACGTTATGATCTATAGCATGTATAAACAGGTAGCACACAACGTTATGATCTATAGCATGTATAAACAGGTAGCACACAACGTTATGATCTATAGCATGTATAAACAGGTAGCACACACCGTTATGATCTATAGCATGTATAAACAGGTAGCACACAACGTTATGATCTATAGCATGTATAAACAGGTATGTACACAACGTTATGATCTATAGCATGTATAAACAGGTAGCACACACCGTTATGCTCTATAGCACGTATAAACAGGTAGCACACAACGTTATGATCTATAGCATGTATAAACAGGAAGCACACAACGTTATGATCTATAGCATGTATAAACAGGTAGCACACAACGTTATGATCTATAGCATGTATAAACAGGTATGTCAACAACGTTATGATCTATAGCATGTATAAACAGGCAGCACACAAAGTTATGATCTATAGCATGTATAAACAGGCAGCACACAACGTTATGATCTATAGCATGTATAAACAGGTAGCACACAACGTTATGATCCATAGCATGTATAAACAGGTATGTACACAACGTTATGATCTATAGCATGTACAAACAGGTAGCACACAACGTTATGATCTATAGCATGTATAAATAGGCAGCACACAACGTTATGATCTATAGCATGTATAAACAGGTAGCACACAACGTTATGATCTATAGCATGTATAAACAGGTAGCACACAACGTTATGATCTATAGCATGTATAAACAGGTATGTACACAACGTTATGATCTATAGCATGTATAAACAGGTATGTACACAACGTTATGATCTATAGCATGTATAAACAGGTATGTTGTAACACAACGTTATGATCTATAGCATGTATAAACAGGTAGCACACAACGTTATGATCTATAGCATGTATAAACAGGTAGCACACAACGTTATGATCTATAGCATGTATAAACAGGTAGCACACAACGTTATGATCTATAGCATGTATAAACAGGTATGTACACAACGTTATGATCTATAGCATGTATAAACAGGTAGCACACAACGTTATGATCTATAGCATGTATAAACAGGTAGCACACAACGTTATGATCTATAGCATGTATAAAAAGGTAGCACACAACGTTATGATCTATAGCATGTATAAACAGGTAGCACACAACGTTATGATCTATAGCATGTATAAACAGGTAGCACACACCGTTATGATCTATAGCATGTATAAACAGGTAGCACACAACGTTATGATCTAAAGCATGTATAAACAGGTATGTACACAACGTTATGATCTATAGCATGTATAAACAGGTAGCACACACCGTTATGATCTAAAGCACGTATAAACAGGTAGCACACAACGTTATGATCTATAGCATGTATAAACAGGTATGTACACAACGTTATGATCTATAGCATGTATAAACAGGTAGCACACAACGTTATGATCTATAGCATGTATAAACAGGTAGCACACAACGTGATGATCTATAGCATGTATAAACAGGTAGCACACAACTTTATGATATATAGCATGTATAAACAGGTAGCACACAACGTTATGATCTAAAGCATGTATAAACAGGTATGTACACAACGTTATGATCTATAGCATGTATAAACAGGTAGCACACACCGTTATGATCTATAGCACGTATATACAGGTAGCACACAACGTTATGATCTATAGCATGTATAAACAGGTAGCACACAACGTTATGATCTATAGCATGTATAAACATGTATGTCAACAACGTTATGATCTATAGCATGTATAAACAGGTAGCACACACCGTTATGATCTATAGCATGTATAAACAGGTATGTGTAACACAACGTTATGATCTATAGCATGTATAAACAGGTATGTACACAACGTTATGATCTATAGCATGTATAAACAGGTAGCACACAACGTTATGATCTATAGCATGTATAAACAGGTAGCACACAACGTTATGATCTATAGCATGTATAAACAGGTATGTCAACAACGTTATGATCTATAGCATGTATAAACAGGTAGCACACAACGTTATGATCTATAGCATGTATAAACAGGTAGCACACAACGTTATGATCTATAGCATGTATAAACAGGTAGCACACAACGTTATGATCTATAGCATGTATAAACAGGTAGCACACAACGTTATGATCTATAGCATGTATAAACAGGTAGCACACAACGTTATGATCTATAGCATGTATAAACAGGCAGCACACAACGTTATGATCTATAGCATGTATAAACAGGTAGCACACAACGTTATGATCTATAGCATGTATAAACAGGTAGCACACAACGTTATGATCCATAGCATGTATAAACAGGTATGTACACAACGTTATGATCTATAGCATGTATAAACAGGTAGCACACAACGTTATGATCTATAGCATGTATAAACAGGCAGCACACAACGTTATGATCTATAGCATGTATAAACAGGTAGCACACAACGTTATGATCTATAGCATGTATAAACAGGTAGCACACAACGTTATGATCTATAGCATGTATAAACAGGTAGCACACAACGTTATGATCTATAGCATGTATAAACAGGCAGCACACAACGTTATGATCTATAGCATGTATAAACAGGTAGCACACAACGTTATGATCTATAGCATGTATAAACAGGTAGCACACAACGTTATGATCTATAGCATGTATAAACAGGTAGCACACAACGTTATGATCCATAGCATGTATAAACAGGTATGTACACAACGTTATGATCTATAGCATGTATAAACAGGTAGCACACAACGTTATTATCTATAGCATGTATAAACAGGTATGTACACAACGTTATGATCTATAGCATGTATAAACAGGTAGCACACAACGTTATGATCTATAGCATGTATAAACAGGTAGCACACAACGTTATGATATATAGCATGTATAAACAGGTAGCACACAACGTTATGATCTAAAGCATGTATAAACAGGTATGTACACAACGTTATGATCTATAGCATGTATAAACAGGTAGCACACACCGTTATGATCTATAGCACGTATAAACAGGTAGCACACAACGTTATGATCTATAGCATGTATAAACAGGTAGCACACAACGTTATGATCTATAGCATGTATAAACAGGTATGTCAACAACGTTATGATCTATAGCATGTATAAACAGGTAGCACACACCGTTATGATCTATAGCATGTATAAACAGGTATGTACACAACGTTATGATCTATAGCATGTATAAACAGGTATGTACACAACGTTATGATCTATTGCATGTATAAACAGGTAGCACACAACGTTATGATCTATAGCATGTATAAACAGGTAGCACACAACGTTATGATCTATAGCATGTATAAACAGGTATGTCAACAACGTTATGATCTATAGCATGTATAAACAGGTAGCACACAACGTTATGATCTATAGCATGTATAAACAGGTAGCACACAACGTTATGATCTATAGCATGTATAAACAGGTAGCACACAACGTTATGATCTATAGCATGTATAAACAGGTAGCACACAACGTTATGATCTATAGCATGTATAAACAGATAGCACACAACGTTATGATCTATAGCATGTATAAACAGGCAGCACACAACGTTATGATCTATAGCATGTATAAACAGGTAGCACACAACGTTATGATCTATAGCATGTATAAACAGGTAGCACACAACGTTATGATCCATAGCATGTATAAACAGGTATGTACACAACGTTATGATCTATAGCATGTATAAACAGGTAGCACACAACGTTATGATCTATAGCATGTATAAACAGGCAGCACACAACGTTATGATCTATAGCATGTATAAACAGGTAGCACACAACGTTATGATCTATAGCATGTATAAACAGGTAGCACACAACGTTATGATCTATAGCATGTATAAACAGGTAGCACACAACGTTATGATCTATAGCATGTATAAACAGGCAGCACACAACGTTATGATCTATAGCATGTATAAACAGGTAGCACACAACGTTATGATCTATAGCATGTATAAACAGGTAGCACACAACGTTATGATCTATAGCATGTATAAACAGGTAGCACACAACGTTATGATCTATAGCATGTATAAACAGGTATGTACACAACGTTATGATCTATAGCATGTATAAACAGGTAGCACACAACGTTATTATCTATAGCATGTATAAACAGGTATGTACACAACGTTATGATCTATAGCATGTATAAACAGGTAGCACACAACGTTATGATCTATAGCATGTATAAACAGGTAGCACACAACGTTATGATCTATAGCATGTATAAACAGGCAGCACACAACGTTATGATCTATAGCATGTATAAACAGGTAGCACACAACGTTATGATCTATAGCATGTATAAACAGGTATGTACACAACGTTATGATCTATAGCATGTATAAACAGGTATGTACACATTATAATTTAATAGTTCATTTGCATCTCATTGTTTACAATCAAATATGCATACATGTAATACATTATTTCATACATAAGACATGAATTGTAAACACCATTCTAAAAGAATTATATGAAACGATATTATTGCAACATTAACATGTAACATTCAATAATTCATAACATAATTATCGTTTTGGCCTGTACAAGAGTTACTAATAATACATTTAATGTGATAAGAATTGGACAACTATTGTTAATCAACCTTATGAGTATCACATATATGATACTCAAAGTTTAAAATGCCATTAAAATGAGTTTATATAAACTGTGAAATTTGTAAATAAGCACCCGGGGAGAAACCACCTAATCTAATAAGCGCAAATAAAGAAATACTAAAAGATCCGTTATCACAGTGATAAAACCCAATTGGCATCCCCATTCACTACACACAAGAACAGTAGAAGAACAGTGAGTAAGATACTCTTGTTTACCATCATGTGTTCTGTGAATATAATGACTTGGAATGTGACTTTCATAATACCAAGTAACTCGTATTTGAGCAATGTTTTAGATGAAAAATGTATTGACGTATGCGTGTTATCTGTTCTTGAATCGGTTCATAATATTTATACTAATATATGTGTATCTGATTCTGAAGGCCCGGGCGGTAATCGGAGATACGGCAATTAAACAGACGCAGATCAACCTTGATTTTTTTAAAACTTACGGCGTCCCGTTATTTTGTTTGCATAATACTGACTTTAATATCTGTTATAGTCAACGGTTATTGGAGGAACACTAGCTGTAGGTAATTATTGAGATTGAGTAAATTTCACGGTGCATTTTTCTACATGCACACCGGCTGTCAAGATTTTAACAGAGAGGTATGATGTTTTTTGAGCTTACAGTTAAAAACTTAATTTCCTTGAAATTAGACTCGCAGGATCTATGATTTTGTAATAATCCTGTTGCTCGTGGTTTTGGCTTCGATTAGGTCGTATTCGTTTCAATTTATTCATACGGATGTTCATGTTGTGGCGGGATGCAAATAACGTACGTTTTCTATTTTCCTTTGTTTGACGGCCATTTCCGATTCTCGTCAGACCAACTTTTTCTTTCAATTTTATTAACATAAGCTTTATTTCGTCTCTTCCTTTGTTTATATCCTGTGAGATTCCCTTTCTCATTGATATTTATTTTAAATAAACGTTCTCATAGGTCGTTTGGTTAGTGTTGCCGGAATGTGGAGTGGGTCGTCGTTCCCCACGCTGTTGATTCCCACGCTGTTGCTGAGTGACCTGATCGGCGAATCTCATCTATGTTCGCGCTAAGTGGGTCAATCGGCTGTTTCTATGTATATGCTAAATTAGAACAATGTGGTTGTGTTGCGTCTCGCTAGACTACTTTTTAACTGAATATGTTTAGGACTGTTGCAAGTGCAACGCTTGATGTGTGTGTTAAAAGAACAAGACGTCTGTAATAGTGAATCTTTATTTAGTGATGATCGTATGTGAACTGATTACAATCTCTTCCAAAATACTACAGGCAGTGTGCCTTCCCTCTGGGGGTTATATATCAGTCGATGGAAATATACAGGCTGGCTAAAGGAATCTGAAGTGTATATCATATCTAAATGCTACAGCGTCTTTATGGGTCTCGGTGCGTTTCGACTGAGGGAGTTTTTGGGTGTTGGGAATAATAATAATAGTGGGGTAATAATAATAATTAAATAAATATAATAATAATAATATATATATAATAATGCTAATAATATAAAAATAAAATGAAAAAAATCAAAATAAAAAAAAAATCAATAAAATAAAAATAAACAGACTAGATCTACATGAAGTCTGCACAATCAGTTCTTGCAATAAGTTGGTATTACTATTTAGGATTTTATTTTCATTTGTCCTCCATCTGTACTCATTTGTGCTAGGTTTATACATTGTACCCCTCTTTTTTGTTTTCATAATCACACTGGATAATGAGTCGTGGACAGCGAGCCGAACAGTTCGATGGTTAGTTTTCTGCCGGTAACGTGGTTGATGATCCCACCTGGAAAAGTCAGTGGTTGCCTCCCAGCCGATCCAAAGGGTGTACGTTCAGCTATTCAGTGACGTCACATATCGTTGAGTGACTCGATTGGTTGCAGAAAAGGCCGTACACAAGACGTTCGTCAGATAGAGGAACAGATCACAGCCTCCGGGAAACAGGACTCATTTTTATACGCTTTATAATGCTGTTGTCGTAGATAATGCAAAAATCACCAAAAAAATAAATAATTTAAAATAAAAAATTATCATATCTTATTTCCACCAGGCGTATGCAAATTGCAAGTTCATTGTAGATATGGTGGCGGTAGATTGTTTGTTACTGCAAACAGTTCACACTAGGAAATTTAAAATGGTATCAAAATAAAAACAATATCCTGTTTGTAATGACAGCAGTTAGACTACATTTTCAACTCAAATTGATTTAATTTGCAAAAACAATGAAAATAATAATAATTATTGAGTCATTCGAGAGGCAATTAAAGCTGTAAATAACAGTGAGTCACATTAGAAAAATATTATTATTCGACTCAAGGCAGAGCTAAATATAATTGTTGTCATTCTGCGGATGATGTCCATAGCTACTGCAAATATTATTTAATAACTATTATGAAAACCATTTATAGAGGAATAATCTGTTGGAAACCATCTACTTGATGGAGAAATGTCTATTACGCCATAATGTTAGCCTATTTTTATCATTATCGTTGTTGTGCACTATGTTTTCAGCTCCTGCTGCTATTATTTAACTCCAAGGCTGTTGGTGTAATCGTGTTTTATGATGCTAACCATGTATTTGGAGTGTTTAGGCAATATGTTTTCTTACTGCGGATAAGTATATCTCAACAGTTTGTTGATATCAGCTAATTTTAACTTGCTGCCG